>BLSH010215556.1:283101-294474 GCA_018402905.1 Glandirana rugosa | reverse complement strand
GCCTACTAATGGCATGGCTGTGATTGGCCAGTGCATCATGTGACCCAGCCTCTATATGGGGCTGCAGTCACCGTGCTGCATGTCATATGCTCTCAGGATAGTTTAGGGAGATGATGCTGCTGGCTCTGTGAGGGACAGATTGCATATATTAAAGAACATCTCATCCTGCATTACTGAACGATCTGATTGTGGACTAGGGAGAGATACTGGTACTGCTGCTTTGAGGGACAGATTGCAGACCTCATCCTGCTGCACAGAAAGATCTGACTGGACTAGGTAGAATCTGTTGCTTTAAGGGAAAGATTATTGTTCTAAAATCATCTCCAAGTTGTACAGGGAAAGTTTGCAGCTGTTGCTATAACAATAATATGGCTCTATGCGACTGGAAGACACTTTGCCTATACAACTTGGAGATGATTTTAGAACAATAATCTTTCCCTTAAAGCAACAGCTGCAACCTTTCCCTGTACAACTTGGAGATGATTTTAGAATCTAAAATCATCTCCAAGTTCTATAGGGAGAGGCTCCTGCTGTTGCTTAAAGGGACAGATTATTGTTTCTTGCACAAAATTAAAAAGTGCATCTACATTGCTGGTTTATTTTTTTTTCTAAAAAAAGACCAAAAATTTTTAAAAAAAGAATGTTTTTCTTAGTTTGTGTTGGAAATAAGTCATTTTTCTCCTTCACTAATGTGTGCTGATGTGGCTGCACTGATGGGCACTGATAGGCTGCATTGATGAGGCAGCATTGATGAGACGGCTAAAAACCAAAGATTGGTGCTGCGCTGTCACCTGAAGAGTGATCCAAATGTGCAATCCAGTTAGGATGTGATTGCCAATAGATGTTTAAACTGTGTTTGTGAATCAATACATGAATAACTTGTGGAACTGGGTGTGATAAATGAATTAAAAAAAAAAAAAAATGTTATGCTGTCACCTGAAGAGTGTTCCAAATATACAATCTGGTTGTAATGTGATAGTTAATAAATATGTTAACTGTGTTTTTGAATTAACCAATTCAATAATTAAATGAGATAAATAAAAACACAAAAAAAATCAAAAATTGGTGCTGAGCTGTCACCTGAAGAGTGATCCAAATATGTAATCCGGTTTGGATGTGGTTGCCAATAAATGTGTTGACTGTGTTTGTGAATCAGTACATGAATAACTAGTGGAACTGGGTGTGATAAATAAAAACACAAAAATTGGTGCTGCGCTGTCACCTGAAGAGTGATCCAAGTATCCAAGAGTGATCCGATTGGGATGTGTTTGCCAATAAATGTGTGAACTGTGTTTGTGAATCAGTACATAAATGACTTGTGGGACTGGGTGTGATAATTGTCCATAGTGTGCTATCATTTAAAATATCAATTTATTGCACAAAGCAGCTCATTACACTCACTTTTTTTGGTTACTGATGAAGTCACGTTTTAAACTTTGTGTAATAAATTGATATTTTAAACTATATCACACTATTGGCAACTCCTCTTTCATTTAACATTCATACTGAGGTACTGACAAAGACCCCCCTGGAGCACCATAGAGGAAGACCTTTCACCATAGAGGTTCCCTACCTTGACTACCCCCACCAGGACATCTAGAGGCAGGCGGACCCACATCAACCCCTATAGGACTTCCTTCATCTGCCTTATGCTGTTATCCCACAGCAGTGAGGTGAGAGGCGCTAGAGAGCACTAGATCTTCACCAACAGACATCATCTTTATCCACTGTGCAAAGAACTGACGCTTGCATTGCATATTGCACTACACCTTATTAATGTTTGAACTTTGGACTTACCAGTCTTGCTGTTTTGTTACTTTTCTCTTCTTATGTATTTTGTGTCACAAAAGTCACATGTATTCACTTGTCTAAATCATCACTGACACTTGGGATTGCATGACTAGTCTATTAGAAACACCCTTAGATAAAACACAGAGTTGTTCGTCACCTTGTACATAGATCTCTATAATTATCACACCCAGTCTCACAAGTCATTTATATACTGATTCACAAACACAGTTCACACATTTATTGGCAAACATATCTCAATCGGATTGTATACTTGGATTACTCTTCAGGTGACAGCGCAGCACCAATTTTTGTGTTTTTATTTATCACACCCAGTTCCACTAGTTATTCATGTACTGATTCACAAACACAGTCAACACATTTATTGGCAATCACATGCCAACCGGATTACATAGTTGGATCACTCTTCAGGTGACAGCGCAGCACTAATTTTTGATTTTTTTTGTGTGTTTTTATTTATCTCATTTACTTATTGAATTGGTTAATTCATAAACACTGTTAACATATTTATTAGCTATCACATCCCAACCGGATTGGATATTTGGATCACTCTTCAGGCGACAGCTTAACAAATTGTTTTTTTAAATTCATTTATCACACCCAGTTCCACAAGTTATTCATGTAGTGATTCACAAACACAGTTTACACATCTATTGGCAATCACATCCAAACTGGATTGCATATTTGAATAACTCTTCAGGTGACAGCGCAGCACCAATCTTTGTTTTGTTTTTTTATCTATCTCATTTAACTATTGGATTGGTTAACATGGTGTGTCTGCAGCAGTCAGCACATACCACCTTTTTGACAGCGCGGGAGTACCACACGTTTACACTGATGAGACAGCACTGAAGGGCACTGATGTAGCTGCACTGATGAGGAGGCACTAATATGCAGCACTGATGGGCACTGATATGCAGCACTGATGGGCACTGATAAATGACACTGATATGCAGTACTGATGGGCACTGATAGGTGGCACTGATGGGCACTGATAGATGGCACTTAAGTGCAATGGTAGGTGGCACAGATAGATGCCACTGATGGGCAATGGTGGGCGGCACTGATGAGCAGACACTGATTGGCAATGAAAGGCAGCACTGACTGGCATCACTTAAGGGCACAGATTGGCATCACTGCTGGGCATAGATGAGGCTGCACTGATTATCTGTACAGGTCTCCCCTGTGAGGCAATGCTGCTGATCGACTCTCCTCTCCTCACATGCTGTCAGTGTAAGGTGAGGAGAGTCGATAACCAGCATTTCCTTGTTTATCTGTGATGGGCTGTGATTGGACACAGCTGACCACATTGGTAAAGTGCCTTGTCATCGGCTCTTTATCAAGATCGGGGTTGCCCTGTGTCCCTAGGGGTGTGATGTTGTTCAATACCACCAAGAGCCTGCTATATCTATCTCAAAAAAGATATAAAATTTATTTGGATACAGTGTTGCATGACTGAGTAATTATTAGGCATGAGCCGAACATCCCCCCAGTTTGGTTCGTACCAGAACATGCGAACAGACAAAAAATTTCTTGGGAATATTCAAACACCGTTAAAGTCTATGGGAGCCGAACATGAAAAATCAAAAGTGCTAATTTTAAAGGTTTATATACAAGTTATTACCATAAAAAGTGTATGGGGACCCGGGTCCTGCCCTAGGGGACATGTATCAATGCAAAAAAAAATTACATTTGTAAAGGAAAAATTGTCATTTAAAATCACTTGCGGCTGTAATGTATTGGTGGCTCCCAGTAATATAGATAAAAATCACTGGAAAAATTTGCATAGGGTCCCCCCCCCAGTCTTAGTGAATCTGGTATGGATTTTAGGGGGAACCCGCATCAAAATTTTAAAAAAATTGACTTGGGGTCCCCCCTAAAATCCAAACCAGACCCTTATCAGAGCATGCAACCTGGCCGGCCAGGATAGGGGGGATGGGCGAGCGCCCCCCCCGAACCACGCCAGGCTACATGCCCTCAACATGGGGAGTATGGGTGCTTTGGGACAGGTGGGGCTCTGTGCCCCCCACCCCAAAGCACCTTCTCCCCATGTTGATGGGGACAAGAGCCTCTTCCCCACAACCCTTGGCTGTGGTTGTGGGGGTCTGCAGGCGGGGGGCTTATCTGAATCTGGAAGCCCCCTTTAATAAGGGGGCCCCCCCAGATCCCGCATCCCCATGTGAATTAATATCGGGTACATCGTACCCCTACTAATTCACCAAAAAATGTCAAAAAAGAAAAAAACACAGGAGACAATTAGGAAGTCCTTAATTTAAAAAAAAATAAAAAATAAGTGTCCCCATTGTAATCCACCGTCAATCAAGGTGCGCAACGGACCAGAAAAAAAAAAACACTACAGCTCCTCTTCCATGTGATGGATCCTGCCGACTGAGCTCTCTTTGTTTTGACAGTTTATTCATAGTCAGGGGCAGGGCCACCCGGTGATGTAATTGAGTGACCCACCCCTCTGACGTCACACGACGTCAGTAGGGGACGGGGTCACCAGCTACGTCACCGGGTCAAAACTGTCAAAACACTGCAAAGGCAGACGGTGACAGCCCTCCCATGGAGGAGGAGCTGTGCATGAATTATGGGGCGCTCTGCGGTGGGCAAAGTCACCGTGAACGCCCCATTATGTTCACACTTCGACGAACAGGCGAACACCTTTAGTTTGAGTCGAACTTATGTTTGACACGAACCGCGGGCCCATCCCTAGTAACTATGATTCAAAGTGTGAGAGCACTGAAATCTGAAAAAATGGCCTGGGTAGGAAGTGGATGAAACAGTTCCGTCTTGAAGTAGTTAATAATGTTAAACTGGGTCCAAAGCACCTCTTACTATTTCAGTCTGGGGGGGAAAATGTAATTTTTTAAATAAAAATAATCAATACAATCAGCAGCTTGGATAACCACTGGCTAATAATCATTGTAAATTACCCTAAAACCATGATCGGAGTGAAGCAAAATTGTATTATTTCACTTGAGCTAGCCACTATGAATATTAATGTGTTGCCTTGCCTAAGTGGTAGCTTCCCTGCAGCTGTAAATACTTTACATTCTTAGTAATATTTATTTAATTTTCTTCCCTTTTCATGCTTCTTTATTTGTGATGTCCGTCTGCCCCACTCATATTCCCTTGTATTGCTGGTTGGCAGGTATCCATGCACACGGGGAGCCCTCTATGTCTACAATAATAGCTGCTAGAGAACACACTAACTGACTGCCAATTCAGGTTATGCATAGCACAGCTCAAAATTCAGGAAAAAGCAGCACATTCGGGGTGATTTCAATATTTTGTCTTTGTTTTTATATTAAAATATAGCAATGTAGATGCTTACAGAATATTCTTCTGATTATATGAAACAATCTTAGCTTTATTTTATTTAAAGCTGAACTCCAAGCACAAAAACAGTAGAAAAAAAAAAAATGTTTGAAGCCCGTGGTGATGTGAAACACACCCAGACTTACCCGGTGCATAAAAAAGTGCACAACACAAAAGTGAGGACACAAAAAGTGCACATGGGTGTACACATGGCCCCCCTCCGAAGAGGAAGGGCCTATACCCTGGTCCCCCCGGGGCACGAAGCTCCTGGCGGGGATTGGGGTATCGTGCACCAAGGACTGCCTAGCCAGAAGGCCGAGCAACAAAATGACACCCGGAGGCAGAGGCATGATGGGACTTGCAGTTTTGCAACAGCTGGAGGTTTCCTACAGAAAACTACAGGAGTGGTGGATACAAGATCAGACCCCCTAAACAAGGAAAGAGAGCAGCAGAAACCAGTCTTTACTATAGGAAGCCCCAACACAAGTTTAAAGTATGCAAAGCCTTACCTTGTAAAAATGAAAATAAATTATAGCCGCAATTGCATGATTTTTGCAATTGCAATTGAAGTCCGCATTGCACGACTCCAGATCAACTTTCTCTGCAAACATTCTGCAAGTCTGCTACAAGTTCTGGTTCAGTTATGCTGTGCAATATTCATCCCACCACAGGGGTCACTGTGGCTGAATTTTCATGCTGCAGACTTGCAGAGCTCTTGCTGTAGACTCACCAATGCAACTTTGCTCTTGCTAAAGAATTGCCATTTAAATTTGCTACAAATTGGAAAAGTGTCAGCTAGAATTTGTGCTTCAAGTGCTCTGCAGGTGTGCAATTTGCCAGTGAAAATGTGCAGTTAGTTAACAGACTTAGAATTCAACACTGTCACAAATATGTGGCAAGTTATCTTTGCTATCTGGGTGTTGTCAAAGGTTGCTAAAGGGGTTTAGAGAGATGGAGGTGGAGACTGCAGGGGTGTGTGTCAGCAGGATGCAGAGCAACAGCAGTACACATTTAATAATATTTACAGTTAAGAACTGTGCAGGGGTGTGAATGCAAAGAAGAATACTGACCATGCTGGGATGGAAGTGTTTCCATGCCTTAGCAGGATCACTAGGTAATTCACACAAAGGAAGCAATGCAAAGAGAACAGCATTTTTTTTCATACAAGTACATGGTATCACAGACACATATCAGAAATATGAAATGTTGAGGTAATACACAGTACTGTACTATTACACAGATCCCGAAAAAATACTCAAATAACACCAAGATTCAAAAAAGAATGCATATGCCTTGTAGCTAGACAATATTTGCTAATCTCAAAGTTCAACTTCAATGTTTATGTAAAGCCCATTTTTTCGGATTAAAATGTGATGCATCTAAAAAAGTGATAGTCATGCAATATAATTTATGTATGTAGGAAAAATGTTTTGTTTTTGTTTTTTTAACCACTTCAGCCCCGGAAAGGATTTCCCCCTTTATGATCAGAGCACTTTTTCAATTCGCCACTGCGCCGCTTTAACTGACAATTGAGCGGTCGTGCAACGTTGTACCCAAACAAAATTGGCGCCCTTTTTTTCCCACAAATAGAGCTTCCTTTTGGTGGTATTTGATCACCTCTGCGCCACTTCTGATCACCGCTATAAACAAAAAAAATGTGACAATTTTGAAAAAACCCAACATTTCTTGCTTTTTGCTAAAATACATATCCCAAAAATATTTATATATAAAAAAACAAATTGAATTATCGGTTTTGGCTGATATATATGCTTCCTCATATTTTTGGTAAAAAAAATCGCAATCGGCGACTATTGATTGTTTTTTTTTAATTTTTTAAAACATTTTTTACTAGTAATGGTGGCGATCTGCGATTTTTAGCAGGACTGTGACATTGCGGCAAACATGTCAGACACTTTTGACACTTTTTGGGACCATTGGCATTTATACAGCGATCAGTGCTATGAAAATGCACTGATTAAAGTGTAAATGTCACTAGTAGGGAAGGGGCGATCAAAGGGTTAAATGTGTTCCCTGCTTTGTGTTACTAACTGTGTGGGTGCTGGGATTAGTGGGGGTGGAGAGTGATCGCTGCTCCCATATACAGGAGGCATGCAATCACATTCCTTCCCCCTGTCAGAACGAAGATCCGTGTGTTTACATACATGGATCCCCGTTCTGACACTGTGGGGGAGCAATCGTGGGTACCAGCGGACATCGAGTCTGCCCTACCCGCTCCCTGGCTCCCCTGCAACACAGTGAGCGTGGGCGCTCGCGATCCACGATCTCGCAGCCGCCGTCAGGTGATGGCAATATGCGATATCAAGCCATGTTGCCTCTGTTAATCCAACTGCTTAACAGAATGTAGTAATTAACATTTTTGTTGCTTTTTTATTTCTGTCTGGTCAGCAAGACAGAATTGGGGGAATTTACTTAAACTAGAGCACTCAGAATCTGGTACAATGGTGCATGGTAGCCAATCTCCTTCTAACTTCAGCTTGTTCAATTAAGCTTTGACAATACAACCTGAAGCAGATTGGTTTCTGTGCAGAGCTGCACCAGATTTTGTACTCTCCAGTTTTAGTAAATACCTCCCAAAGTAATCATACATTTTAAATTTTAGAATTGCCATGAGAACAGGAGCTAAAGCGAATCTTGCAGTAGGCATATCAGTTCTGTTGACAGCTTTCTAGGAGGAAATGAATCCTCACTTTGGGGAGATATCCTCTTTCTTCCTGGTGTGTCTCCAAATCAGGAAACCCCCCAATCAAAAAATTGATTATGCATACACTCTATAGAATAGAGACTGTAGCAAAGCGAATGTTCATTGGGCTTATTCAATAAGAAAATAAGAATGAGTTTTTTATTATTATTATTATAATACAGGATTTATATAGCTCCAACAGTTTGTGCAGCGCTTTACAATAAAGAAGGGACACAGTGCAATTACAGTACAGTTCAATACAGAAAGAATAGGAAGGCCCTGCTCCTGGAGCTTACAATCTAAAGGGAGGGGGAGGTGGTACAAAAGGTAATGGCTGCAGGGGATGATCTGATAGAGGTGACTGAAGCACAGTTCTTAGGTGGAGGTGGGGTAGGCTTCCCTGAATAAGTGAGTTTTCAAGGATCGCCTAAACGCGGACAGGGGTGAGGGCTGACTGGACATTCTGGGGCAGGGAGTTCCAGAGGATGGGAGAGGCTCTGGAGAAGTCCTGTAGGTGCGGAAGGGAGGAGGTAACAAGGGAGCTGGAGAGCAGGAGGTCCTGGGAGGAGTGGAGAGGACGATCGGGGTGATATCTGTCGATGAGATTGGTGATATAGCTGTTATGCTCACTTTCATCAACCAATATTGTTCTAACAAATATTTTTTTTTTCCTTGCACATGATTTGGTATTCAAAATGAGCACAGATTTGCCTTGCTTTTATATTTAGTGTATTTTCTTTGCAAAATGAACAAACACTTTTCAAAGAAAAAATTCACTTTTCTATGTGAGCAGCCTCCACCCCTTTAGTAAACCAACCCCAGTGTTTATCATTATATCAGGTTTTTGTCTGTGCAGGTAAAGATGGAAATATTGCTTTCTGGGGTCCTTCATTACAGTAAATTCCTGTAAATTGAACTAACAAACTTCCTATGTTTCTCACATTTTACAAACAAAAGAGATGATCTTGCTGAGCCGTCAGCTCCAAATCCTGCTGACATGAAAAGAATAGCAGTGTCTTTTTATCTGCAACCCCGAGACACAACTTGTTATGCCAAACGCCGACCTGTAAACACAATAGCAATTAAAGCCATGGAATAATAAACAGAAATTAAATGACAAAGGGGAACTTTTAGACAGCTGAACTTCGAGTGAAAAAAGCAGACATCCAACTGTCAGAACTTTGTTTTTTGTTTAGGAAATATAAAGAAGGGCAAACACAGCATTTTACTGGTGGAAACCCCGACTTGTCCAATAGACACAATTACCATGTGCAGTGGTGTAGCTAGCACATCTGGCACTTGGGGCTGGACATTTTTTTGCACCCCTCCCCCCAAGAAAAATGGTATGTGGCAATATAGCGGTGCCTCGCCAAAACTGTGGGTGTGGTCAGATTGCATCAACAGTGGGAGGGGCTTAAAGGGCAATATTCTTTAATGACTGTGCCGCAAGTGAGTATGTAACATACAGTACAAACCTCAGTATACTCATTTTAATAAAATGAAACTGTTCTATTGCATATCCTTTACTACACATAACTAACCTTAAAGTGATATTAAAGTCTTGTGTTTTGTTTTTTTTTCTAAATAATAAACATGTTATAACTGCTCCGTGTGGTTTTGCACAGAGCAGCTTGGATCCTCCTCTTATTGGGTCCTCTGCTGGCACCCCTGGCCCCTCCCTCTTTCTGGGTGCCCCAAAAGCAAGCAGCTTGCTATGAGGGGCACCAAGCAGGCACACTCCTGAGCTACGGCTCTGTGTGTCCATTCACACAAGGAGCCATGGCTCGACTCCGCTCCCTCCGCCTTCTGATTGGCTCACTGGCTGTGAAAATAAAAGCTATAAGCTCATTGGTTGCCATGCACAGCTGTTCCAAATTCTGTCTGCTCTTGTTTTGATAAATTCTCCTAAAGCTCATTCAGACAGGCTCTGGGACAGGTCCTGTATGCTGAGCTGCTGCATCACAATTGACTTTAACTGGACTGTCTGCACAAGAATGCACAGAACATGAAGTATCCCCATGTGGTACACGGCCATCACACTGGGCATGGATGCATATGCTCCATGTGAATGAGGCCTAATTATCATGTGGGCCACATAGCAGGAAAGAGGAGATGTTGAGTAATTAATAGAGAAGTGTGGGAATTGTATTTATGAACAATACTTATCTAGGTAGATGCTGCAGCTGTCCCCCGCCGGTTCTAAGGCTGAGGTCTGAGTAATCAGCCGATCACTCATTTGTCAGCACTCCCTGAGCAGAGAGCTGGTGGCTGTCAGTCTCTGGCTCTCTACTCTGCCCCCCCCGGTGCTCACTAAAACACTGGGCTGTGGAGGGGGTGGAAGTGGCGGCTTGCTGAGAGGCTGAGCTGGGTGCCGGTCCAGACATGTGAGCAGATCCTAACTATATGGTTGCAATCTTTCCCCAAACCTGGACCAACTCTGTGACATCAGCTGAGAGTGGGCTTAAGCCCGCTGTCAGCTTAAAATGGGTCACTGGACTGTAAAACAATCAGCACTGATGTGATTAACAGGAGAAGGCTTTGGGTGTACTTCTTTAATAAATCTATCACACAACATGTCCCCATTTATGTTGTGAACTCACTCTCAAGGGCCCAGGCAGGCTCTTCCTCTTCTGGGACCTCCAGGAACCCCCTCACCTAGTCCAGTATCTCACTTGTACCCCCCATCCAGAGGCCTTTGCCACACCAACCACCATTTCTTAGTCAATGGCCACCTCTGCACCCACCCACCCTGCACTCCTCTCCTAGTCCAAAGCCTTCTTTACAGCCCACCCCAAGGTAAGAGCCTCCTCTGCACCCTGCTCTCCGAATCCAGGTTCTTTATCAACCCCACTTTTCAAGTGCAGGGCCTCCTCTACACCCCCCAGTCCAGGGCCTCTGGTGTACTCCCCTCCTAGTCCAGGGCCTCCTATGCATCTCCCAGTCCAGGGCCTCCTGTGTACTCCCCTCCTAGTCCAGGGCCTCCTCTGCACCACCCATTCCAGAACCTCCTCTGCACCCCCCTAGCCCAGGACCTCCTTTGCATCCCCCAAGTTCAGGGTCTCCTCTGCACCCCCCCAGGTCAGGTCCTCCTCTTCACCCCCCAGCCCAAGACCTCCTCTGCATCCCCCCAAGTCTAGGGTCTCCTCTGTGCTCCCCTCCAGGTCAGAGCCTCCTCCGCACCCCCATCAGCCTGGGGCCTCCACTGCACCCTCCAGTCTAGGGCCTCCTGTGGTTGTAACCCTAAAAAAAAAAAAAAGATCATGTTCCTTTAATGCATGATATATAGCACCGTGCTTGTGCTATATAGTTTTTCCCTTCTTATCTTGTAAAAAACCTAGTTGATCCTGCCAGTTCCTGTGTCCCCCTGTCAGTGCTGACCACGGTAATCATGGCTGCTGAGCCCTGAATACTGTGGTCAGTTTACATCCCTCCATCATCCCCCTGCTCCTACCCCCACGCCTCCTCCGAGACTGGACCTCCCCTCGTGTCTCCTCTGGGATCTGAACCCCCCTACGTCTCCTCCAGAACCCGACCCCCCACTT
>BLSH010215556.1:265514-280760 GCA_018402905.1 Glandirana rugosa | reverse complement strand
GAAGATCTTCAGGCCCAAGACGACCAAGCCGGCTTGAAACCCTGTTTCAGGCCCAAGCCCAGGCCTGTCTTGGGCTTGAAATAGGGCCTGGGGTTTGGGGTAACTTTAGTTACCCCTGTGTCTGAAAATCCGTGTTTTTACCGGTGCAGAACAGTGATATGGGTTCTCCCGGCTAATTTATACTTTTTTGACACAGTTTGAAGATGATTTTAGAACAGTTATATGGCTTCTACCGTTAATTAATACTTTTCAGATCCAGTTTGAAAATGATCCACATTCATTTCCATTTTTGCTTTTTTTATGTTTTTATTTTTTTTTAAATATTTAGTTATTTCCCTGTCCCCATTTCTTTGTAGGTCACTTGTCCCACCCTTACCCCCATTTCCTTCCTTTTGCAGACCTCTAGGACTTTCCAGGACTATTTTACAGCCATTTTTGTGCCTAAAAGTCTGTGTCCCCATTGATTTCAATGGGGTTTGGGGTCCGGGATAAAGTTCGGGTTCTGTCCGGACCCGAACCCGGACTTTGTCCCAAAGTTCGGCCGAACCAGCAGAACCCGGACTTCTAGAAGTTCGCTCAACTCTAGTATTTAGCCTTTTCATTAAAAAGAAAAAAAAACACACTGTTGTTACTGGCAGCCTAAACCAGAGGTAGTACATGTAAAGTTTTGCTTAAAAATATCTTTCAAATGGGAGGGTAGCCAGATGGTCCACAACAAAAAAAAACAAGCTTAAAGTGGCATTAGGCAATATCCTTATCTTCCAAATATAACCCATAGACCAGCGTTTCTCAAACTTTTTTCAGTAAAGCCACTATTTAAAACTCAATCTTGAGGCACCCCATTCTAAAATTTAAAAAAGTAAACTAATAGTTTTACATATTGCAGCAGCATCCACAGATGTGGCAAACCCAATGTTAGAGGTGATTTAATCTTCCAAAGCAAATACACATTTGTGCACTGCTACTGATTAGTATTCCAGCATTTCTTTCTTTCTCTCCCTCATTCAGCTAATGTGACCCCCAGTGCTGACAGGGAGTGGCAGGGGAGGGGCAAACAAGCATGCTGTGCAGGCACCTGACATCCTCCTTATCATGTAAAGACATTATTGGTCGTTACCACACCAGTGGCTACAAGGTAGTGATGGTGCACAATGAAAACCTGCAGCGTTGCTTAACTATAAGACAGGCTCAATCCACCTGCTGGCTTGTATGCAATTTTTGGGTAACATTTAGGTATTTTGCCAAGGCACACCTGAAGAAGCCTGAAGGCATCCTGGTTGAAAAAGGCTGCCATAGAAATTCGTTGCGTAATGGTCCTGTAATCTATTTTACTGTGTTTTACATGTAACATTGTCTGGGGTTGATTTACTAAAACTGGTGAGTGCAAAATCTGGTGCAACTGTGCATTGTAGCCAATCAGCGTCTAACTTCAGCTTGTTCAATTAAGCTTTGACAATAAAACCTGGAAGCTGATTTCTATGGAGAGCTGCACCAGATTTCACACTCTCCAGTCTTAGTAAATCAACCTCTCTGTTTGCTCCCCAACTACTACTTTTCCTCCCTTAGTTCTGTTTGATTGGAATGAATAGTGCATGCTAGTGGTCATATTCACTGCTGTATGTACACTACAAATCCCATAGCCCATACTCCATCTAGACAAGGAGTAAGAGAGAGTAGCTATATTCCTATATATGATGAGAATATGGAGAATGAGCGTAGCTGCCTTCTAGTTAGATCACAGCAAAAAAAAAAAAAAGCATTTGGAGATTTAGAGGAGGCTGCGAGTAATAGAAAGTGCTAAGGTTGAAGGTAGAAGTTTAGTTTCACTTTTGTATTGTGTACAGATTATAAATGCAGTATATATTGTACAGAATGTACAGTATGTAGCACAGTAATGGTACCTTGCATTTTAATTTCCTGCAAATCTCCCAAATGGGGACTTATATGTCTTGGCAACAGCTGAGATATCTTTCCAATGGAGCCCTTGAACTAAAATGGAAACTGTCAGGTGGCTTGAATCTCCAGAATTGATCAAAAACAGAAAAATTGCTCTGGGTGATATACATCTAAATACAGTACATGACTGAAATACATATATGTCCCCTGCAAAAGAATTTGTAATACTTCATCTAAAGTGCACCTGTGCCCAGTCTATTGACATTAAGCATGTTCTTAACAAGCAGTAAAATAATTTTAAAACAAGCCATCCCTGACCTCTATAGATGCTTGTACTGTGAGGCAAATTGGTTTTAAAGCTTAGGTTTAGTTTTTTTTTTTTGATCAGCACAAGGAATTGTAAGGGTCTTCTAAATACCCCCCTTAATTATGTACTTTGTCCTATGTTATAGCTTAATTTAGAGTGCTTCTTAAACATTGTTTTTTTAGCTGACAAGTTTTAATATGTGGCAACATTGTTATTATTATTATTATAGGAAAGATGTTAAAGAATGTGAGAAAGATAACTTTAGGTGGTTTTGGCAAAAAGCCTAGAAAATGTTTACCAGAATATAATCATAAATACTAAGAAATATGTCTAGGGCATAATTTGAACTAACTAAGATTGTTCAATAATACACACATATATACTTTATCAAGATGTGCAGTAATTACTAACAGGTGTTATTAAGAGTGACCAACATATGTGTATTGACAATTCTATGAAAGTGGGTTTGTCTTTAATGATGATAAGCAATGGGTGGACATTTCCTATTGGTTTCTATTGGTGTAATGTTGTAAATATCGCTTGGTAATATCTTGATATTATTTTGTATTTAAGATACTGAACCAGGAAATAAAGAATGAATGATGTATTATTCTGTGTCCATGTGTTGACTTTGGTCTGCATTGCTTCCCACATAATTCTGTGTGAGTGTGTGTGTCTGGGGTGAGGAACAGAAGGTGCTGGCATTGGTTTGTATAGGAGTAATATACTGTAGAGGGAATAACTCTTAATGATAGAAAGATATTATTAACGTGTTGTAAAGTTAGGTTGTGTAACCTTTCAGGAATTGTAGTTATATTTAATGAAATGTGCCCCTTGTGTTAATGCTGACTGTCCTAGCTGAAATCTTGTGTTCTCTCTTTTCCCTACATAGGCACTCATTGAAGGG
Source organism: Glandirana rugosa (assembly GCA_018402905.1). Classification (NCBI taxonomy): domain Eukaryota; kingdom Metazoa; phylum Chordata; class Amphibia; order Anura; family Ranidae; genus Glandirana; species Glandirana rugosa. Next base: position 277,650 of record BLSH010215556.1, on the reverse strand, counting down.
GCCAATTGTGTGCGTCCTTTCCACCCCTGCCCCTCCATTTATTATTATAATTATTATAGGTTCCATCAATGACAAGTGGTCTATGAATGGAGGACTGGTGGGTGAATAAAAGGTCAGCCTCCTCAAAACATAAAGTGCATTGACGGATGCTACAGTATAATATAGCTTCTATGAATGGAGGAGGGAGTGAGAAAGGGCAGGCATAGTCAAAACTCTTGACTAGTGCCTATAACAGGCGAAGTGGCTGTATAAACCACAGTACCAGAAGATTGCTGCAGGGGTATTTGGGGGGCAGAGGATGGAAGATTTTGACTAAGGATGCCAGCACCAGCACAAGGTACACTTCTCATTAAATGTAAGCACCATCCCATGTGCTGTTTTTTTTTTTAAATGTTAAAGTGGATGTAAGCCTGATTCATGAAATTTGAGCTGGGCACATATATCTGCAGTGTTTTGTTATCTCTCTTCAAAGCATTATGTTCCATAGCTGTCTCTTGCTCCATTCTTATGGTATCAGCCTGATAACTCGAGACAAGTTCTCTGTCCCATATGATAAAAGCAGCCAGAGTTCTGTGTTGGGGAGGGAGCTATAAATAGATTATCAGAGCCATGAACGATTCAACAAACAGAGCTGAAAGTCTCTACCTATGAGGAGAGGAGGTGTGTGCCTTTCCTCCAATCAGCTGTCTTGGTTGTGTGCCCAGGCTTCACTGCAGTGCTGACCAGGAAGAGAAAATCTCCTAACACAATCTGAACATTCTAAAGAATATATAAAGCTGAAGACAGCAGATATGCATGTAAAACTTATGTAAGGAGATTTGTTTCATCCCTGTGTATCAGCTGAGGCTATTCACTTCACTGGTTATATGTGAGGGGTTACATCCATTTTAACTAAACTCAGGCTTTAAATATCCTTTTAGTTGTTCTTTGTTTAATTAAGAACATGGCACGGTGTCAAGATCTGTTCTCTGAGAAAAAAAATCTAAAATTTTAGTGCTTCTGCTGTGAAATCTGAAAATGTATTTCACCACAAGGTCTATAGATATAGAGATGAGCTTTACAAGAATCTATAAATGCTTTAGTGCACATTACCGGGAAACAGGTTCATTTTAAAGAAAACCTGTAATAACAGATGTTTGGGAGCTGCATTTGCCAACCTCTTTCTGAATATGCAATACTGCATGTAATACTTTATGAATCACTGATCTGGAACAATAATGCATGTCATGACTGAAAAATATTTCTGTCAATTTAAAAATTAGAATGGGCATGTAAGCCAGCCAACTAGCGTTTTCAGAAGAAGAGGCCAGCATTTGCAGCACCCATCCTTCTTTTTCCCTTGACTATGAGCAGTACAAGCTGAACTGCTGAGAAAGTGCTGAGGAAGAATTCAGGGACACGCAATCAGGGGAGGCAGGTGAGGCAGAGCCTCACCTGCCATGAATATATAAAAAAAATGATCGACCTTTGAGGACGACCTGGGGTCATAGCGACCCCAAATGTGGGGGTAGGTAGCTGAAGTTCTTCCCCACCACTGGTAAAAAATTGGGGTTCCTACGACCTATGTTTCCAGAGACACGGGGCTCCTTGTGCAGCCTGTCAGAAGCTACATACAGAGCGGCCAGTTTGAATACAAGTTGACACACTGTGTTTGCAGCAGACTGAGAGGATGAGCTCACATTGCCTCTCCTCATTTCTTGTCACAGGCACTGAGCTCAATGGACAGCTAGGAGTCTTGGACCAATGGTAAAGCACCATCAGCCCAAGCTGTCTAATAAAAATACTGCAGTGGAGGCATACCTCCCTGCAGTGTCATAGAAAAGGGCATGTGTCTAAAGGACAAATACTCCCTTCCAGCACAGCCCTCTTAACTACAAGGAAATACATGGGTTTTTGTGTATACGATTTACCCACAATCCCATGTTTTTCTCACAGAGTTAAGAGGGAGAATGAGAATCTTCTGCTGATGAAAAGGTACTGTTATAATCAAGCTAAATCATATATTTATATGCTATATGTTATATATAACATAATAATTTATTATTTATCTATTTCCTGTGAAATTAATGGTCGGAAGTTATCATTTCAAACTTCAAACTTCAGTAATTTGTCCGTTAAGCCACCTGCTTGAGTACAGTTTTTGAAAATATAGTAAATTACCTTAAAAACAATATATAATAATTATGTGTATATTACTTACTTATGGTAATTAACCTCTTGCCACCCAGGGCAATTCTGACACTTCTGTCCTACATGTAAATATCATAATTTTTTTGCTAGAAAATTACTTAGAACCCCCAAACATTACATATACATTTTTAGCAGACACCCTAGAGAATAAAATGGTGGTCATTGCAACTTTTTATGTCACATGATATTTGCGCAGCAATTGTTCAAATGCTTTTTTTTTTTAAAGAAACTGTTTCTAAACAGTTGGTTTAGTCACTTTCAGGGTTTCTAGTCATCAATTTCAGCACATTGGTGGTCTAGTCTTTTACAGTTGGTTGGTATCTTCTAGCCATCACCTGTAACACATAAGTAGCCTCTAAAAGTTTGTTTCAAATATGCAGGTGACATCTACTAATCTCTTATGTCATAGAAGTGGTTGATATAATGGTCATGGTATAAGGGGGCAAGCCTTTGCTGGTATTGCACTATTTCACCATGTCTGTTATGCTTTACCTCACTCAATAGCTTATTGCCTGTATTGCCAAGCTCATTTAGAATAACAGCCATTGCTTGTTGTTAAACATTTATGCTATTTACATATTGATTTTTTTCATTTGTAATATGAATATCTGTGATTTTGGGGAGTCTGTCAGTAAAAATGTGCTTCATAAGATACATTTTATAAGTTTGGTCAGCAAAATGAGCAGTCGGTGGCTTGCAAATCCTGGGCCACATGGAGCAGAGCCATGAGCAACTTGTGTGCACAGTTGGGATGGGGGCAGGTGGGAGAGAAGGAGAGAGAAGAAAGACATACCCCTTAAAGAGGCACTATTTTGCTGTCCCCATCTGGGAGCTGTGGACCACTTTGCTGACCCTTTTTCCCAAACCAGCAACTTGGAGTCAGGCAGTAGAAAGAGTTGGGACAGTATTCACAAGACTGACCATTGCAGGACATCTGCAAAACATCAGTGAGGTGAGAGATATTTGGCCACCGTTAGTTGTATTAAACCTTGCTTGATGTTTATGGAACCTTGTGGTCACCAGTGGAGCTCTTCTCAGGACACCTTGGTTGGAAGTATCCCTTACAGAGGTTTGTACATGTATGTTAGACTAAAACTTGTCGCACAGAAATTAAAGCTTATTTTGTGGGTACAAGGATCGTGCCATAAGTTACACTGTGAGTAAGCTTACATTATAAAGGCTCTCCCAATGTTGGTGAAATTTTGCCACACCCACAGTTCTTCCCTACTGGATACCCAAGACTGCACCCCCCTCCCAAGACAAAAAATATCTTTGGCCCTGATCCAGATCTATCATACACTTAAAGAAAAATTGTCAACGTGGCAGCCAGGGAAAAATCATTTTTTTTAAGGTTTCCCTTAAATCTTTCTGATAAACATATGATTGAATGTTATACATTTTTAAAAAAAAAAATCAGTTTAATTGTTGTGTGTATTGTGTATTAATGCCTATCACAATGACATATATATATATATATATATATAAAGCAGAGTGCACAAATTCTAAATATTGATTTTAGCTGTAAGCTGAATTGGGCTCACAATACCGCTTTGAATAAATTACCACTTACATGATTATAAATGTAAAAAGATGTTTTTCTACAAAGTTTTTAGTACTTTCTTTTTACTTTTAATCTTATTATCTCTCACTGCAAAGCATAAAACATGACTGGGAAGGTATTGCAAATTCAATAAGCACGTTTTATCAGATTGAATTCAGGAAATTAATTTACAAATCCTTGAATGAATGAGCCACTAAAAAGAAATATAGTAACGAGATGTGTCTGAAAACTATTCCTTTCATATCATGTTTGATCATGGATGATCACCGAGTACAGAGTGCCTCAGCAGTGGAGAGTTTACTTATTGGTTTCATAGTAACAGCTATATAAAGCATTTTCTCCCTTTTAAACTGAATAACCTTGATGATTCATGCTTTTCAAGTCCCCCAGACTTTTCTGTGTATGTACAGCTCAGTGAAATGGCCTTTAAAAGGGCAAGTCCCCTTTGAGACAACTAGGATCAATTAATTATATTCTACTGAAACATATATATCTGAAATCACAGCATGGCGCCAGTGAGATTTGGTTCACCAGACAGATTATTGCAGAGCCACATGGAACACAGCATTGTTTAGTCTGGCTGCTTTAGGTGAATGATGTATTTTAGAGTAGCAGGAATGTGCACCCTCATTCCTTCCTCTATGTCCACCTCGGTTACTTGTTCCACCGCTTTTATTTCTCTCCAGGAATCATTTAAAGGACATCTACCAAGTACTGTCAGTTAGAGCTCATTTTGAGCTATTACTGCAATCTTTACCTAAAAATACTTTTTGACCTAATTTTCACATTTTTTCACATTGTAGGTTCATTGTCTAGTAGCAGGTTGTAAATCAGCACCCTGGCTAAAAAAATGATACAAGAATACCATTTACATATATAAATAGTATTCGATGAAAGTATGTTTTTAAAGGGAAGTTTGGGGTTATAAAAAATGAACATACATACAGATGCTGCAGTTGTCCCCTCTTGGGTCTAAGCGTGAGAACTGAGCAACCACATGACCACTGATCATTCAGTTCTTGGTGGTGAGTGGAGCACCAGGCTAGGGAGGGGTGATTCTGAGCCACAGTAGAGCACAAGCAAGCACACTCCTGTGACCCACAAGAGAAGTATTGCTTAAAAAAGCTTTGTCTAAAGACTTCATTTAGACATAGTAAAGTACATTTATCTTGGAAGTCCATGCCACTCTGTACACTAAGCTGTACATTCTAGACATGTGCAATTCCTTTCGTAACAAATTGAAATTCGGCTGAATTTTGCATCTTTCGGACATTCGAATGTTCGAAGAAAAAAATAATGCATTTCAACTAATACGAAAGAAATTATAATGAAAATAACGAATGAATTTGGCATGATTTGTTAATTTGTTAAAGGTCTAATTAAACAAAAGGTCATCTCTGAGTAAATCTTACAGTCCAATCAGCTGATTCATTTTGTGCTGGAGGTTAGATTTCTGGCAAAGTGCATTCCTGAGATCTGAAAGAGAAGAGTGTTGTATTGTATTTGAGCATAGGAGAAGAGATATTGTCATTGGGTATGTTAATGGTTTCAATAAACAAACGACTTTCCGAACTACGAATCCTTATTAAGAATATATATATACGTACAAACATAAATAACAAATTATCCAAAAATGATACCATTAAACAATAAAACAGATTGTTATAACAAATATCTATACTCTACAGAAATAACAAATTATCCAAAAATAAATTAAAGTAACATAATGAATATAACTGAAAGAAATTATGCATTTTACGAATGAAAACGAAACTAAACAAAATTTTTCGTTGTGCACACGTCTAGTACATTCCCTATTCTGAGCTCTACAATTTATGCTATGTTGTTCATTACATAGTTCTGACTGCTGCACGCTATACACTTTGTTGTACATGACATACTTCTTGCCAAGCTGCTTATTATCTTAACAGTTGCTGGTTGTAGTACCCAGTTTCTTAATGAAATAATTTTTTGTTAATGGTGAAATTAGACAAAGTGTGAGCTATAGCTCAATATTCTGTGTGTAGAAAGTAGTGGAAGAGTTTAATTTTTTAATGATCCTTCACATCTTCAGATCTTTCACACTGGCAGCGGGGGATGTTAAAAACAGGAAGCTGAGCCATGGTTTTACTAGCCAACCACTGGAATTCTGACATTACAGCCTGCCAGAGCTGTACACAAGCAAAGCATTGTGGCTGCTGCATTTTTAACTCGGGTTGCAGAGTTTGACAGGCGGCACCCTCTGTCAAATGCACCCCTTGAGATCAACAGGGCTACACTGAAACCTCAAGTCAAACGCTGTTTGACAAGTTAATAAAAACAAAAAAACAAGAGTCAAGAGGCAGCAGTGGCCCCACTTGAATGCATGCCAGATGCCGCTATACTGCTCTCTTGAAAGTGGTCCACTGTGGATCACATTTTCAAGGAGGTAAGCATTACCACTGATGTGAAAGACCCCTTAGTCCCGAGGTTTTTATGTGTCTGTGAGGCTGTCTTATTTGATCAAATGATTAATGCATTTTTTTGTCAGTACTCAGACTTCAACACTCGTTAGTGAACACTGTATACAGGGAATAGGCCCAGACTCTATTTAACCATTTTCCTATATAGTTACCCATATGATTATGTTTGCATCTAGCTATATTACCAAAAGTATTGGGACGTGTGCCTTTACACGCACATGAACTTTAAGGGCATCCCAGTCTTAGTTCGTAGGGTTCAATATTGAGTTGGCCCACCCTTTGCAGCTATAACAGCGTCAACTCTTCTGGGAAGGCTGTCCACAAGGTTTAGGAGTGTGTCTATGGAAATTTTTGACCATTCTTTCAGAAGTGCATTTGTAAGGTCAGGCATTGATGTTGGACGAGAAGGCCTGGCTCACAGTCTTAACTTTCGTCTCAAAGATGCTCTATCAGGTTGAGGTCAGGACTTGCCAACAGACCTGCCAACGAGTGCACAAAGCAAGGTCCATAAAGACATGGATGAGCAAGTTTGGGGTAGAGGAACTTGACTGACCTGCACAGAGTCCTGACCTCAACCCGATAAAACACCTTTGGAGTGAATTAGAGCAGAGACTGCGAGCCAGGCCTTCTCGTCCAACATTAGTGCCTGACCTCACAAATGCGCTTCTGGAAGAATGGTCAAACATTCCCATAGACACATTCCTAAACCTTGTGGACAGCATTCCCAGAAGAGTTGAAGCTGTTATAGCTGCAAAGGTTGGGCCAACTCAATATTGAACCCTACAGACTAAGACTGGGATGCCATTAATGTTTATGTGCAAAGGCAGGCATCCCAATACTTTGGGAGTCAACCCGATAGAACACTTTTGGTGCCAGTGGGAGGAATATTACCCCAAGGGCTGGATAAAGGCTAGCAAAAGGCCACAGTTTGGAGATCAATGTTTTAAAGAAAAAAAATGCTATAGAACATTTCCTCATCCATATTATAATATTATTTCTGTAGGCAAAAACAAAAATTAATACATTTTTCAAAATGTAATGAACATGCATACCATGGCCATTGTCATCTTAAATTTATTTCTCTTTGAATTTACCTGTTGATTCTGTCACCTCTCTAATAAGGAATTAATTTTAAGTGTAGCACAGAGAGCGATTGCTGGTCATTACTGAAATTGCTTCCACACCTCTTTTCTGACAACAGTTAGTGCAGTTTCGGTAAACATCGTTAGAGTGTAGCTAAAGTTCAATATTTTGGCTAAATGTATTGGGGTAAAAGGGGAAGGTGAAAAGACAGTGTTTTGGTGGTTATTAAAGATTAAATAGACTTTAAATTATGCTTCAGGGTCACTGAAGCTCCTTTTAACTATCCTGTACCTGTCCTTGTGCCTTAAAACAGACCTTCATTAGCCTCATTATTTTACATTTTTTCACAGGAAGTAAACAAATCAGAGAATGGAAAAAGTAAAATAGAAATAGAAATCAACAGTGTACAAATAATAATCAAAAAAAAAAAAAAAAAAAACACAAACATACATAGAACACCAAATTAAAGAAACAAAACTACCCCAAGAGTAGATTTTTTTCAAGCAAATTGTGCCTAAGTATCTGGATGTGTGAAATTGAGAGTTTTCACTTCAGACAACATTTCACAGATAGTGAAACTGGAAATTTTGCAAAAAAAATCTATTTTACCAACGTCGTTCTCATTCCTACAGTGTAGATACCATAAAAGTCACATTAAAGCATATCTCTGGCTAAATTGTATTGTTTGCTTTGGTTAGAATGGGGAATGGTTAGAACCTCTGTCCTGTTATTATTGTTGTTTGCATCCCTGTTTCCTTACTTCCTGTTCTGGTGACCTTGCACAAAGTGGGTGGATCTTCCCAGTCGGGACACAGTCGGAAGTGAAACCTCATAAAAGTTCTCAACTGTCCCCCCTCTATCACTACTGTGAGGAAATATCACTACTGTGGTTATTAAAACAATAAAAACCTCACAGAGTAGGTAAACTTTCTTACAATTGTAAAAAAATGTTGCAGTTCTTTAAATGCTACCTGTCATGAGAGAAATATGTAAGTTGCCATTGCTGAATTACCGTATATTCTCGGGTATAAGTTGAGTTTTTCAGCCCACTTTTTGTGCTGAAAAAGACCCCCCTCGACTTATACCCGAGTCAGTGTCTGTGGTGATCAGTAGTTTCACATTAAACAGAGCCGTGCTGCTTCTAAGAGCCGTTCTCTGCTGTGTAAGTGTGATTAAACACATTGGAATGCAGAGAATGCTGAGAGAGGTGTCAGATTCTCAGCTTGATGTCGGGAGGTGGGCGGGACATGCTGATGTTAGCTGTTCAGTCCCGCCCACCTCCTGATCTCCGTGAAGAGCTGCAGCTCTCTCTCAGCATTCTCTGCATTCCAATGTGTTTAATCACACTAACAAGCACAGAACGGCTCTTAGAAGCAACACAGCTCTATTTAATGTGAAACTAAACTACCTTACTCATCCCTTATGTGTTCTGGCTACAGTCTCTTTGTCCTGGTATTAATATCCCTGTGTCCTGGCATTAAAATCCCTGTGTCCTGGCATTAAAATCCCTGTGTTCTGGCACCCTGTCCCTGTGTTCTGGCTCCCTGTCCCTGTGTTCTGGCTCCCTGTCCCTGTGTTCTGGCTCCCTGTCCCTGTGTTCTGGCACCCTGCCCCTGTGTTCTGGCACCCTGTCCCTGTGTTCTGTCTCCCTGTCCCTGTGTTCTGGCTCCCTGTCCCTGTGTTCTGGTTCCCTGTCCCTGTGTTCTGGCACCCTGTCCCTGTGTTCTGGCACCCTGTCCCTGTGTTCTGGCACCCTGTCCCTGTGTTCTGGCTCCCTGTCCCTGTGTTCTGGCACCCTGTCCCTGTGTTCTGGCTGCTGCATTTCACACCCTAGGCTTATACGCGGGTCAATACGTTTTCCCATATTTTTTGGGCAAAAGTAGGGGGGTCGGCTTATAAACGGGTCGACTTATACGCGAGTATATACGGTATATAACATATGTTATCTACTTTATCGATTTTATACCTGATAAACTTATGTGCTATATAAAATAAGAGTGATAAATAATGACTATTAAAGCAAAACTAAACTATCTCAATAAACATTAACTGTTTTTAATCCTTATGCTGCTAACATTAGTGCATGAATAGAGAGGCACATTATACTGCACTTTCTTGTATCAACCTTTTTTTTACATTTCTTCATTTGCTTCCTGGTTTCTGGCCCCGGCCAAAATGATTCCCTACATCCCAGGGGTCTTCATGGGCATTTTTTTCTTTCATCTGGAGAAAGGGAGGAGGCTTTCTCAGCTAAGCACACCCTCCTGCATGCCTGAGCTATGGGTAGATGGACTTCAGGAAGTAAATGTTACATGAATCATCTGCCCTTACTCAAGATGGCTGCAGCTAGAAACACTAGGGGAGTATTTTTCAAAGTGCTTTTTCAACAAAATAAAGCATGGAGACATGGATAGATGGGTGAATTTGTTTTTAAGCATCATTTTTTTTAATTAAAATAACAAATATGAGACGCACACGAGGAGAGCTCCAGTCTCTAGCAGCTTAACCCACAGCCATCCTGCCAGCAGAGACCGGTGAGAGAGTGGGGATCTACACCCTAGATCCCCCCAACACAACATACCATCCCCCGGGCCGAAAGTTGGGAGCTCTGACTCCCGGAGAACGATCGAGGCCGCGGCCTCATCTGCCGCATACAAAGAGGGCCCCTACCCAGCCACAGGCCCATCCACACCAGGGAAGCCTCCAGGAGCCACACCAGGGACTTGGGGAGCCGCCGCAAGCCTAGCGGCGGTTTATAGTGACACCTGCTCGGGCTCCAGTATTAAATTTAGGCTGCGGCTCCATGCAAGGCCTAGGCCGCCGCCATCTTGCTACACCCAACAAGCATTAGGCGTTCTCCAGCTCCCCGGGACACATCCATAAAAGCTATTTACCCTCAAAACGTGAGGTTGCTCACCATCCACCCCCCATTGTCCCCCTCAGGAATATCGGCCCGTTTTGGGATAGGACGGCGCTCCCGATCCGGCCACATCATCTAATTTAGGCCGAGGCTTCAATTGCGGCCTACTCGGGATTAATAGCAAAGATCGCCATCTTGTGGCCGAAAAAGATATTGCACCATACCTTACATACTAAGCACTGGGGAACACCTTGATGCAGGAATCCTGGCGGCGCATGTGCGGGGACTGATAATGGTGGTCGCACTTTAGATTAGCTACGTCACACCGCTGATCCTCAAAGCTCCCCAGCAGCAAACGATAGCTTACATGTAGAGTGGGAGCCTTGCAACATCACACACTGCCTGTCTGCGACCCAGATGGGCAAAATTGGACAACAAAAAGCTGTCTATAAGCCCGCAGCAGAACCGAAGCCTGTACACATGGAAAAATTCCTAACAAGATCCGGATCTCCGGCCTCCAGTGATCCCGCCTCCCAGACGCTCCGCTCTGCTGATTCTCCAGACCAGATGGCAGAGGTGAGCCAACTCTCTCAAGCACCACCGGGCCTGACGGTGGACATTCTAGATGCAAAGCTTCATACACTTATGCAGAATATCTCACATACAATAGCAACTGAGGTGGGGAAAATAGCTCAGGACCTGAGAGGAGAGATTGCGCTGGTAGAGGAGAGGACAGATCGCTTAGAAAACAAAATGGATGAACTGATTAATTATGTGCAAGTGCTAGAGGAGGATAATCACACGCTTAAACAACAAATCACACTTCTTCAGAGCCAACAGGAGGACCTTGAGAACAGGGAAAGGAGACAGAACCTCCGAATAAGAGGGGTGCCAGAAACAGTGGGAGATGCCCAGCTACACGAATACCTATTAGGCCTTTTTGTTACCTTGGCCCCCACCATACCCGACATAGACTGGCGCATGGACCGTGCACATCGCTCGCTGGCACCCAAACCTCCAGTGGGAGCCAGACCCAGAGACATCATAATCAAATTCCATTACTATGAGAGTAAGGAATCACTTTTAAACCCAACACGCAATAAGACGTCAATTACTTACAAGGGAGAGAAACTGCAGATTTTTAGCGACCTTTCGCCGATCAGGTTGGCCAAGAGGCGCTCACTACGCCCCGTCACTCTCCATTTACAAAAACATTGCATCATATATCGCTGGGGTTTCCCCTTCAAGCTGACTGTGACCAAAGATGGTGTGCAACACCATATACGAGATCTTCAGGAGGCAGAGGCCTTCCTGTCCAAGTTGGATCTCCCCCATCTTCCAGACGACCTCATGGGGACCCCTACATCCCGTCTCAGACCAGCGACCACTCCTAAGAAGCTCTGGACCCCGGCCTCTAAGTCAAAGACCAGACTCCCAATTCCACAGCACACCCCAAGATCAAGACTGGACACTGGCACCTGATCAGATCCGGTAGAAGCCTCCTTATGGCTGTGATATCCTAAGTTTCACCATACCTGCCTTAATATATCTCTCTTTTTATCCTTCACTGGACATACATTTATTCCCATCTGGATTGACATTCGTAGTGATCAGACCATCTCACCCCTAGAGGGTGGAGAAAATTGAAGAAAGGATCAAGCGGGAGACGACCACCCACTTATTTGGTCCCTCCTCATGTTGCCCCTCCAGATCCATGGTACATACCATGGATTCCTGGGCTTGCCCAGGTTCAAATTCTTTTTGGACTTTGTTTTGTTTTCAATCACCTTTCTGTGTATCAAGGGTGATTTGAAAACCCATAGGCCTACCCTAGGCCTATTCAGGCACTGTATATATTGTTCAGTATTTTATTGGTTGACATCGTATTGTTTCTTGAATTTGTCATGACTTTCTTTTAAGACATTTCCTCCTGATTTCAGGAAGGTACCACGGACTTATCCGGATCCCATCCGGATACCC
>BLSH010215556.1:254603-264836 GCA_018402905.1 Glandirana rugosa | reverse complement strand
TCCCGACAAGGGATTCAGACACAAGTCGAACAAAATCAACTCAGTTCTCCAGAGAAAACACAGATTCACGTAGAGAGAACTACGCGCTCGAGCGAGGTTATTTAACCGGAGACTACTTCCGGAACACCCGAAGGGTATCACATCTATAAACTCTATGTCTTGGAAGTTTTACAGCTGACAGTAGATTCAGACATTATCACTAATTCATGGTCCGATCATTCATTCTTGGCCATTGATCTCTTGATAAACACATCCACATCACACACCTGTCATTGGCATTTGAACGACTCCCTCCTTCGTCACGTAGATATCAAGACATCTATATCGCAGGCTCTGGGGGAATTTTTTAAAATTAATGAAGGTTCTGTATCTCAAATATCTACACTATGGGAAGCCCACAAGGCCTTCATCAGAGGCCAATTTATTGGAGCGAGCTCGCGCATCAAGAGAGATGCACTTAGACACAAAAGAGACCTCTTGACTCAACTAAAACAAGCTGAACACAGACTTAGGGAACAGCCCTCCATTGCGAATCTACGCGAAACGGTGACGCTTAGAAACAGTCTTAAAACTACGGACAATAAAGACATGGCCAAAAACCTTAGCTGGGTGAAACAAAAATTCTATCAATTCGCCAATAAACCCCACAGAATGTTAGTGAATAGACTGAGGGTAAAACCTTCGAACGGGACCCCTGAGTATATCTTCCAAACGGACGGCACACCCACATACTGCCCTAAAGAAATAGCGTCAGCATTCGGTAAATTTTATACTAAACTTTACAACTGTCTATCCCCGGTCCCCGGGTCAACATCCAACCTTCGACAAACAAGCCTTCGATAAATTTGTTTCCGACTTACAATTGCCTAAACTTACTACCATAGATAGACAGTCACTAAACGCAAATATTACAATAGAGGAATTAGAAAAAGTAATCAAGGGAATGCCAGCTCACAAATCACCGGGCCCTGATGGACTTACATACTCCTATTATAAACACTTGCTCCCACAGTTAGCCCCACACCTTTTACACCTCTATAAATCTCTGATGAAAGGGGAAATACCCCACCCCCAGTTCCAGCATTCATATATTACTGTAATACCCAAAGAAGGGAAAAATCCAGCCTCTCCAGCTAATTATAGACCAATAGCATTACTAAATTCGGATTATAAGATTTTCACTAAAATATTAGCAGAAAGATTGGCATCGATCTTACCTAATTTGATACACCAGGACCAAGTGGGTTTTGTGCTCACAAGGCAGGCGGGGGACAACACAAGACGGACAATAAATCTAGTGGACATAATTAATAAAGCTCATACACCAGCCCTCCTTCTGAGCTTAGACGCTCAGAAGGCCTTTGATAGGCTAGGTTGGCCATACATGATGGAAACTCTCGCCCATGTAGGTATCAAAGGCCCATACTTAGAAGCCATAAGAGCTTTATACTCTAGACCTACAGCCCAAGTTAAACTGCCCCATGCAATGTCAGAGACATTCCCTATGTTCAATGGCACGAGACAGGGATGCCCCTTATCCCCGCTCCTGTTTGTAATCTGCCTGGAGCCTTTAGCTGCGGTTATCAGGAGGCACCCAGACGTTAAGGGGGTGAAATCTGGACATCAGGAATACAAGCTTTTGCTTTTTGCGGATGACATCTTATTAACTCTCACTGAACCCCACACATCTCTACCAATACTACATGACATTTTAAGAACATTCAGTGATCTATCGGGATATAAAATTAATACGTCAAAAACTGAAGCCCTGCCATTAAATATCCCCACGCCTCAGGTAAATAGACTAAAACAAAATTTTACCTACCATTGGTGCACCCACTCTATCAAATATTTAGGCACACACATCACCTCTAATTATCAGCACCTATACGCAGCTAATTTTCCACCACTGTTTAGAGATATTAGACATCTCATTAACCAGTGGATTCACCTGGACATATCCTTTTTAGGAAGGATAAATGTCCTGAAGATGACCATTTTGCCAAAGCTGCTCTATCTCTTTGAGACTCTCCCAGTATCTATCTCAGGGACTCAACTAAAAAGCCTTCAACGTCTGTTTCTTAGCTTTATTTGGCACAATAAACAACCCAGAATTGGACGCTCTGTCCTGATGACATCCAGAAACAGAGGAGGTCTAGGGGTCCCCGATATAACAAACTATTATCTAGCTTCCCACCTCAGACAAACTCTATCGTGGATGACCAGGCTCCCTGGAAACAGATGGACGGAAATAGAGTCCAGTCAGCTTCACCCGATACATATATCCTCCTTACTGTTTCTCAGAAGCCCCCTGACTGGACTTAAATCATCAAAGAACATGCTGAACTCTATTACTTTTACACTAGCTATATGGCATAAATGCAACAAAAGGTTTACCCTGATCCCCTCCTGCTCACATTTGATTAATGTCCTATACAACCCTGATATGCCCGACAGTCTGTCCTATACACAAATGTTACCCTGGGCCCAGGCAAATGTATTTCAGCTGAGACACTTAACCAACCCAATTACTCACAGAATACTCTCTTACGACCAATTAAGGGATCCGAAGAAAGAACTTCCGGTGCACTCTTTCTATGTATACCTCCAATTCCGCCATTTTTTCCAGACCTTAAAACCCACTTTGACACTGGACCAAGCTACGGGGTTTGAATGTATAGCTATGCAAGGTCACACCCAAGCCCATTTAATATCATCCTTATACAAATTATTCATGGCATCCACTTCCCTAGATGAGAATACACATAAATATATGACAAAATGGTCAGAAGCACTCCAATGCCCCATACCCTTGACTGTTTGGAGCAGAATCTGGGAAAACACCTCCAAGACCTCCAGGTGTGTCATGTACAAAGAAAACATTTGCAAAATTCTTATGCACTGGTACAGGACTCCAACGTTCTTACACGCTATCAACTCGTCAATCCCTGCTGGGTGCTGGAGGTGCAGGGAGGGGACTGGCTCCTTGTCTCACATTTTTTGGTCCTGTCCCTTGATACAGACCTACTGGACTATGGTCCAGGGAGTGCTGGAATGGGTCCTTGATACAAATCTGCCTTTGGATCCCTTACAGTACTTACTGGGCCTTCCATTCGGAAATGTTCCCAAGAGCTCTAAAAATTTAGCCACCCATATGCTCACAGCAGCTAGAAGGTTAATCCCTAGGCTTTGGAAATCAGAAGAAGTCCCCACACAATCTCAGTTACTTGCTAATGTGGCTGAGATAAGAGCCATGGAGTATATGACTGCTTTAAATGAAGATAAGACAGACCAATTTCACAAAACATGGAAAGCCTGGGATGACTCGGCCTTCGGTCACCCTCAAACACCCATTACTGACATTACATAAAATCACCATTCAATCCCAGCAGATGCTCAACTAGCAGGTTGTCTAATGTTTGTTTTCTTGTTCGATTTCCCTCCCCCCCCCCTTTTTTTTTCTCCTCTCTTTTTCTTCCCCCTTTGCTCTTGTTACCTTGGGCTCGCACATATCCTGAAAGTCAAGCTAGACTAATCCCAACAAGTTATGCCTCATTACTTATGTTTTACCACTTGATAGTCTTACTTGAGATTCATCTCAAATGCACTCAATCTACCGGGTTATGTATGAGTGCCTGAAAGATACCTAACAAGAAAAAGTAATTTTCATGTTGAACTGTCAAACTTATATTTGTACTTTGTTATCTGATATGCATAACTTGTATCGGATGCTATTTTGAAATAAAATGTTAATAACAAAAAAAAAATTACAAATATGGTATATTCACCTGCTCTGTGCAATGGTTTTGTATAGAGCAATCCAAATCCTCTTCATCTGGGGTCCCTCGCCTGCTTTCAAGTGTCCTCCTCTTCTGCAAGTGCCCCCATGGAAACCCACTTGCTCACTCCTGAGCCACCCTGTCTGTGTCTATTGGCATAGAGCGGACAGTTTGGCCCCGCACCCCCCCTTGCTTGGCAAAACATTTGATTGACAGCAGCGAGGTTTTGCACCTGAATACATAGCATACATTAGGGTGAAACACCTTAAGGCTTTATAACCACTTTAAATATAAAAAAAATTACCCGTAAGAACATTGGCAACTGCCAGCCAAGGAGGTCTTTTGGCATGTTCAACTAAGTCATCATATTCGCAGCCTACTTAGGCACCATGCAATCCATCCATATATTGACCTAGTTTAAAAATTGATGCTCAAAAGACCCTCACTCAAAGGACATAGTCTCTGCTCTCTATGCCTCCCTCACTGACTCTATGTGCTCCAGTAAACTTTCCTATATGGTGATGTGGGAAGCGGATCTTGGCACAACCCTGGATCAGGCTGCTTGGAATAATATTTGGCCGGCCTCCTCCAAATGCTCTTCAAAAATATTTTAGCACAAGAAAATGCCCATAAACTAGCTTCATGATGGTACATGACCCGACCATATATTTAAGTGTGTCCCTAATGCACCCTCAATGTGCAGAGAAAGAGGTACCATCTTTCTTATATGGTGGTCCTGTCTTCAAGTGACTTGCTTTTGGAAACAGGTATATGCCATGATTAGGTCAGCTCTAATTGTTAACATTATCTCTAAGCCATGGGAAGCCCTATTACATAAATGGATACCAACCCTCACTAAGAAAGAAAGGAAGCTGGTGGGATGTGTGTTTCTGGCAGCCCAGCAGATGCTATCTAGAGCCTGGCAACAACCGTTTCTAAACTTTGCTGATGTCAAACAAAGGCTCATGGGTACTATGGTCCATGAGAAGCTTACCCCCATACGTACAGATAAAATACCAAACTATTAAAGGTCTGAGACCAAATGGATAACTTACAGTGCACATCTGAATTGAGACGGTGCCTTGCTTTTGGTGTGAGTGGGTGCATAGCCTAACACAGATATTTTAGCCTGGTTGGGCCTCACGGGAACCCTCTATATCCTGCTTCTTCTTTTCCCTCTATTCTTCCCTGTCTCTCTTTTCTCTTCTCCCCTCATCTTTCTAATTCCCCCTACCCTCCCTTGCTTTTTGGTCTTAAGCTCCAGATTATAGATAAATGGATCCTTCTCTCTTCCACCCCAAAAAGGCAATCAATGATGTCAGGGAGGAGTTATATCCATTGGCCTTACATGCTCAATCATTATCCGCATTACATTCACAGTTTTTGATCCCTCACAATGTATTCAACTTGCCTCTGTACTCACACCTCATTGTAATTGCTTTGTATCCATTGTATTCCTCTTTTCTTTTTAGACACTCATGTGCTCTCTCATTGTGCAAATGTACTTTGACTACTATCTTAAAACCTAATAAATTCTTTGTGATATAAAATCTCCCCCTTAACATGAAAGGGCTTAACAGCCTGAATAAAAGATTCTCATTATAGAGAAACCCATGGGGCACTGGACAGAGGGCAGGGCCCAGGAGTGCCAGTGGGGGACCCGAAAAGAGGAGGTTCGCGGCCGCTTTGTGCAGTTCCATTGCACAGAGCAGGTAAGTATAGACATGTTTATTTTTTTATTTACCTTTACAATCACTTTAAGTTGTGCTTTAATTACCTGATACATGATTTTTACCATGCTAAACTAATATAATTTTTTTAGGAATCATATTTTACTGTTTTCTACATGTTAGTCCTGAAGGGTGGGTCTCTTACCCAAAAAATGTTTGCTATTTTAGATGGATTACAAAGTTAGTGCAGTGCCACATCTAAAGGATATACAAAAGTCTATGAACACAGTCCAATATAAAAGAAACAACCTCTGTGCAGTGGGTGCTTGATGTCAGACAAACAGTGTTAAAGGTGAGTCCAGCCCATCCACCACAGACAAATCAAGCCTCTCACCTCATACATTCAACCTGAAAAGGTCACTCAGCATTTTTTCCATAACCTGGAACACAGACCTCCAGTGATCGAACAATATGTAAATGTTCCACCGAGCATACTGTATATGAAAGAAAACCAAAGAGGATCTAGTGCTCTCCATATTGATAGTTTATTGTAAAATGAGGAAAAATCACTTACATACAAGCCGCTTATAGCTCGAGTTTCCAGGCTAGAGGTCTTTTGTGGCTGCGTTGCTATGTCCAGGGAGATTGTTAGAGTCCTGGTGTCATGGCATTATGGTATTCAAAAGCGGGTGGGCTATGTGGCTCCATTCCTGTTGAAGAAGTCCCGCCCATGGACATTACGTGTATGGGGGAGGGGTCAAGTGTGACATCACCCGCAGCCATCTTTGTGGTTTGTATGCCGCTTTTACATGACATATCATCACATTTGCACTTGGCTCAAGTGCTGTGTATGTAAGTGATTTTTAATCCAAGTTTTACAATAAACGACCAATACGGAGAGCACTAGATCCTCTTCTATTTTCTTTCATACTGTATATGCTTGGTGGAACATTTATATATTGTTCGATCGTTGGAGGTCTGTGTTCAAGGATATGGGAAAATGCTGAGTGACCTTTTCAGGTCAAATATATGAGGTGAGATGCTTGATTTGTCTGTGGTGGATGGGCTGGATTCACCCTTAACACTGTCTGTCTGACATCAAGCACCCACTTCACGGAGGTTGTTTCTTTCCTATTGGACTGTGTTCATTGACTTTTGTACATACTTTATATGTGGCGCTGCACTAACTTTTTGATCTGTTTACTATCAAGGTTTATTTGAATTATCCTTGCAGTGTTCAGCTGCCAATTATCAATGTTTTTCAATTTATGATCTGCGCTGAATTGTATTGTTAAATGCTATTTTAGATGCTCTTAATGATAACAAATTTCATACACATCGCCAAGCTAAATTACTGTTTTTTTTACTAGGCACTCCTTACCCCAGACCTAGAAAATGTATTTGTAAAGCTGTCATGTACAAGCTAGTGAGCTTGAAAAAAATGTCAAAGTGGCTTTTGATTGTTGCAAACATAATAGGCAAAATAGAAAAAGTAAGTACAGCTTTTATACTATATGTAAATTGACAGAATATACAAAAAGAAAAATAATAGATGCAAAAATGGACAACCTCTGTCATGTTTGTATTGCTGCCTGTTGGGAAGATTCCCTTCACCAGGGAATGCCACCTGTTGTCATCAGGAAAGGAAGTGGGGTGCATCTCATAGACAGCAAAATCTGACAGAAGTTGTATATATTCACCACACTAGTAACAAGCTTTTATTTTTTTCCACTATTACTGCTGGTTAGACTAGCCCTTACTTCTTGTCCCAGTGGGCACACAAGATAGGAAGGGAAATATCCATTGGTACACATGCCATGATTCATTAACCTGCAAAGTTAAAAAGTTTGCAAAAACACACCTCGTCTCTGTCTTTCAGCAAAAACTGTCTCAGTTTCACACTTGAAAGCCCATCTTAATACCTGTAACTAACTGATGAATTAGCCACAAAATGAGCATGCTGTTTTTTCTTTCAAATAGTTTTTATTAAGGTTTTCATGCAATAAAAATAGAAACAGAAACAATCAATAATATATTGAGAAATATGATGATGCTCTGATGAATAAACAAACAATTTACCGTAAATATACAGGGTGGGCCATTTATATGGATACACCTTAATAAAATGGGAATGGTTGGTGATATTAACTTCCTGTTTGTGGCACATTAGTATATGTGAGGGGGGAAACTTTTCAAGATGGGTGGTGACCATGGCGGCCATTTTGAAGTCGGACATTTTGAATCCAACTTTTGTTTTTTCAATAGAAAGAGGGTCATGTAACGCATCACACTTATTGGGAATTTCACAAGAAAAACAATGGTGTGCTTGGTTTTAACGTAACTTTATTCTTTCATGAGTTATTTACAAGTTTCTGACCACTTATAAAATGTGTTCAATGTGCTGCCCATTGTGTTGGATTGTCAATGCAACCCTCTTCTCCCACTCTTCACACACTGATAGCAACACTGCAGGAGAAATGCTAACACAGGCTTCCAGTATCCGTAGTTTCAGGTGCTCCCTGGCCCACCCCTGGCTTTCCATTACCTGTTTGTGGCCGGTATGATACCAAGGACACCAGGCACCCCCTAATGGGAGCTTACTGTGCCACCAGTTCCCTGACAACACCCCTAGCCATTTCTTTTCAATTAAGTTTTTTTTTGTCAAAAAGTATACCAGTAGGTGACACCTTTTGGATTGTGCTTAATAGGATGAGGCCTATTATGTGTATGGGTTGCCTACACCTTCCCTCCCCAGGAAGGGGTATACACTTTATGCCCTATGTATAACTCACTGGTTAAACTACAATTTGCCTACTCATGAAAGGAAAGGCTTTGTGAACTTAGCCTATATAAGTAGAGTTATGTTACAAGTAATGATAAAAAAAAGATAAAACCAAGAACTAGTACCGGAGCTTTAAGAGATGTACCATATAGATTTTACATTGTGATGCTTTTGAGTCACCATTCAATGAGTATGCTGTTTTTTCAACAAGCGTTCTCTATTTATTAAGCATTTTTTAATCCATTTTGTTTATACTAAAACATTTGCTTATGATGTCATCAGAATGCTAAAAGTTTAGTAAACAAGATTCAACTGAAAAAAGTAAGCATGTTAAAATGGACAAACAAGACTTAAAAATTAATTTCACTCTTTAGCAAATCGGCTGACAAGAAACTATAAATGTCTGGCAGAGGTTCTAAAATTCCCCACCATATCAAAAGCTACAATAAAAGGTTTTAATGAAGATTCTCATTCATGAAAACATAGTAAACCAATAGTTTTGGAACAGTGTAATTCTGTCAAAAGCAGGAAGAAAGGTTTGGCTATAGCTACACATACTAACTTTTTTTCTTTATAAATAGTATTTTTTTTCCAGTGTAAGTTTAATCCAAGAATCATACTTAGTCCAAGCAGAACATCTTGGATCTTCACTCCGTTCTAGAAAGGACAGCTTCTTCCAGCATTCCCTAATATTTTGCTGCGAGGACTTAACGTTAAAAAAAATCACAAAACCAAAAATAGTACATACAGAATGACAATGCTTAAGCACCTTTTCCTCCCTTTGTGTTTCTGGAGACATAGAAGGGAAAAGAAAGCTAACGAATCCACATTAACAGACACCTTACTGGGTGCACAAGATTTCTAGTGAAATAAATTTTAAAACACATCTGCAACTGTAACTCATATTTTTTTACTTCCTTTGTTTATTTCCTCGTGTTTATGAACAATATTTAATAATTGCATATTTTGTAGTCACATATGCAGCATCATTTACAGTATAAGTTGCCTTTGGGTCATATGCACCTGCCTATTATTTGAACAGGATATGATAAAGTGATGAAACAATTGTTGGAAGCTTGGTGTCCTCTGAAGGCATGCTCTGACAACCCAGAGCACCCAACAAATGGATCATGTATTGTGTGCTTACCCGTGAAGACACCTAAGATTTATTAAGAGTAGATTTTGTCTTGAAGGCTATAGCAAGAAAATAAGTTGATGCACCATGTTAGCCAGGAATAAACACAGAGGTAGAAATAAAATATTGTCAAAGTGATGCATTTTAGCTGCTATATAAACTACAACTATTAAAAATACAAACTTTCAGCGCTCTAAAGCTCCTACTTCAGGTATTATGACTGAGAGCCCATAGGCTTAGGGTGGAAAACATCTCTGTTTTATATGGGGCATTTTATCTGTCATTATACCTCAAGAAAAGCTCTCAAAGCTTGTATTTTTATTATTTTAGTTATCCACTAAAAGGTACAACTTTCACCCATACTTTGACAGATACTCACAGAATAGCTGTAGTTGTATTGCCATAGAACAAATAACCTGCGCCTGAATTTGTGAATAGCTATATCTATCAGAGCATAATCACACATGTGTTTTATTTTGTTACAGGTTTTCTTTACATTTTTAACTTATTTTCCAAGTAAATTATTTTATTTAGGTTGGATAATTGTATCTCAAACTCTTTTCGTGATACACTCTGAGCATTGTTTGCACTGTAAAGGTAAAGAAGCAAGCAGGATTCAATCAGCTCTAAACACTAGTCTTTTCTTACTTATTGAAAATTAAAAAAAGAAAAAAAAATGGAAAAAAGAAAAACAAATTTGACTACTTTGGTTCCACTTTAATGAACCTTTTATTCAATTTTTACATTTCTTTTGGACATTGTTTTATTTTGTGTACACACTAATACGAGACTATCTATATCGATAAGTGTTTAAGTCCGCGTCCAATAAACAAGATACCGTTATGTTGATGTCGATAAGACACTCAT
>BLSH010215556.1:227178-238538 GCA_018402905.1 Glandirana rugosa | reverse complement strand
ATGGCCCACCCTGTACTACTTTATCATTGTAATGTACCCTTTCTTTCTCTCTAAATAAACTTTTTTCTTGGAAAAAAAAAAAAAAAAAGCTTATCTTCCCTTTCATAAATATACCCAACTCTTTGGTTTCCTTGTCTCAAGTCAAGCCAAATATTTCATGGGTTATGACCCATGAATATATAGCCAGTATCATTTTTTTTATTCAATAGTTTTTATTGAAGTATTTATGGCAAAACAGTGAAGTAATACACTTATATACAGACCGATGGGACAGTATCCATCATTTATATACATAACAGTCAACATATAGGTACAATATTGCATTTAAGCCAAACAGTGCAAACAATAATAGTGCAGCGCTATCTGTAAGTAGTACAACAAAGTATATTACATAATATCCTGGCTTGCAATAAACAAGTCAGCAATTGTGGATTGAAAAGAACGATAAAAAACTTGCAACACAATAAGGAATTTGAACAGGGTTGGTAAACTCAGTTCAAGCCCAATATGCCAATAGGCTAGATTGTGACCAAACACATCAAGGTAAACCAGACCCACATAGATTAAACTAATTTCTATATCAGGCAGTTCATATATGTGAAAAAAGATGAAAACAGATAGGTAGAAAGTCCCAAACAGTGAGAAATAGATGCATGAAACATCAAGTTCTCCCAGGTGCACCGATCACTCCAATTGCTTGTGTCAATGTAATCCACTACCAGGTGCAATAAAAACTTACCAGAAACCGGTAGCAACCAGCATAGATATACCTCTTAAAGGGATAGCCCTTCCATTAGGCTGGCATAGATATCCACCTCAATATGATAGGAAGCCCGATATAAATCGGATAATAAGCACCGGGAGTCCAAACTTCGGATCACCAACAATATGGTGTCACAATAGCTCAACCATCCATGCAAGAGATCAAAAATATCGCCATAGCATAAAATCCTTGTGTAATTTATTAAAAAACGGTGTAACAACTTACATGTGATAAAATATGAATGAGCTCATCATACGTGACAACACCAGCATTGTTCAGGGGGATCACAATGCTGGTGATGTTACGCATGATGAACTCATTCATATTTTATCATATGTAAGTTGTTACACCATTTTTTAATAAATTACACAAGGATTTTAAGCTATGGTGAGATTTTTGCTTTCTTGCATGGATGGTTGAGCTATTGTGATACCATATCGTTGGTGATCCGAAGTTTGGACTCCCAGTGCTTATTATCCGATTTATATCCGGCTTCCTATCATATTGAGGTGGATATCTATGCCAGCCTAATGGAAGGGCTATCCCTTTAAGAGGTATATCTATGCTGGTTGCTACCAGTTTCCGGTAAGTTTTTATTGCACCTGGTGGTGGATTACATTGACACAAGCAATTGGAGTGATCGGTGCACCTGGGAGGACTTGATGTATCATCCATCTATTGCTCACTGTTTGGGACTTTCTACCTATCTGTTTCCATCTTTTTTCATATATATAAACTGCCTGATATAGAAATTAGTTTCATCTATGTGGGTCTGGTTTACCTTGATGTGTTTGGTCACAATATAGCCTATTGGCTTATTGGGCTCAGACTGAGTTACCAACCCTGTTTAAATTCCTTATTGTGTTGCAAGTTTTTTTTTGTTCTTTTTTCAATCCACAATTGCTGACTTGTTTATTGCAAGCCAAGATATTATGTAATATACTTGGTTGTACTACTTATAGATATTATATTATTATACTATTATTGTTTCAATTGATTGCAGTGGGTGTCATGGTGTTGTGCTGGCAGCTGTCTTGAGATAATTCAAGCAAACGTGGTGATTTTCTCTTTATATAAGCCAAACAGTAACCTGTGGAGAAAACTTAACTTACTATGAAGTTAATAGTACTATGGGTGAATAGTTAGCTTGAGTGGTCTATGTGGAGTGCCAGGTGTGTCTCCAGACCACCCGATCACCCCTATAGGGAGCCAACTGTGATCGAGTGGGGGCACATCCGTCACTCCTTTTGTTGATTTTGTGGTATTGTGGTTTGTTAAGTTGACAAGTTATATACTGGTTATACAGGTATGGAGTTGAAGGTAAGTTGTGTGGCTGGGGGATCAAAGAGAGGTGTGTTGGGCTATCAACCTGTTATTTGAATAGTCTAGGATACAGCATAGAAATAACAGTTATAACAGTAGTAAAATAACATGAAAGTGAGATAACGTGAAAGAGTGCATACATGCTACATTAGGTACTGGTATTCTGTCTATTTTAATAAGGTATCATATCAGTGATCTTGATCAGAGATTTGCATTGAAGCCATGGTTATATAGCCAGTATCTTGAATGATATTGAGAAACAATCTGACAAAGTTTGGGAACCATAGGCCCAATATATGCTTGTTTTTCTGTAATCCCAATGTGCAACTTTTGTCTCAAGACTTTCAGATCTTATCTCTTCTCTTTCTTCTCTTTCCTATTGTTTTTTCTCATTACTCCAATATACGTTTTTGGTATCCTGTAACCTCCAGGTCAATAGTACTTATGAGGTATTTCTGTAACCAGGACTCATGCAAGTTGAGTAACTTTGTTGCTAGTGCTTGTTGTCATAATTTTCAACTAAGCCTTGCCTTTGGTTTGTACTGATAGTACTCAGGGGATTTTGTATTCTGTATGTATTGCTCCTGATTTTGTAGCATTTGTACTTATTGCTGATTAATCTGCTACCCCTTGTGCATTTGTACTTCATACTTTGTTTAATAAGTTAAAGATATTGAAAGTAAAAATGGATGAAACATATAGAGAGATTATGTAGGCACTTTCGTGCGTCATGTTGCAGAAGAAAATGTAGGGCATGGCCACAATTAGCAACATGGGCCTTCAAAATATGAACAATTATTTAACACAAATTTATAATACCTCTCTGATAGCAAGGCATGTTTACACTTCTGCTCAACCATTTTTTTGTGTTTTTCTATTATAACGGTGTAACACAAAGCAGTAGAGTTATGAGTTATTGGAAGTTTTGGAGCTGCAGTCTTGGATTTTGATAAAGTGTTGCATATCAATTGACAGGATAAAGACCAGGCACTTGGGAGACAGCAGGAGTTGATTTATTAAAGGCAAATAGGCTACTCAGTTTGCAAGATAATTTTCACTTTGCAGGTAAGTTTTCCTTTAGCTTAGTAAATGCGGTGAAAATTCATTTTGCAAAGAATAACCAATCACGTAGTGGTGGCCTGTCCATTAGGGGCGCATGGGCTCCACCCCCCCATCCATGCACCCGGCCCCCTGATCTACATGCAGGGTGCCAGATGCATGGATTCCAGTGGGGTGGTGTTTTTTTTTAAGCATGTGATTAGAGCCAGAGGCGCACTGCACCCGAAAGCCCACCCAGTTGTGCGACAATAGTGAATAAATATTGTATTGTAACACTGATTCTCCTCCTGGCCAATCAGGAAGTGGGTCATGAGACCCGTCACCCGATTGGCAGAAAGAAGATCCGATCGGCTTGGACACCAGGAGGAGGAGGGAGGAGATGCTGGGGAACTGAGACAGCAGCCGTCTGCGGCCTGGAGAGAAGCGGCCACCGGGAGCGTTGCCCCGATGGGGTAAGTGTGGGGCCCTGACTGACTGGCTTCTGTGCCATCCGTGACCCACTGCCACTACAATCACGTGCAAGGAAACAAAAAAAAAGCTTTGTTTTTGCTTGCACATCATTGGATGATGGAAGTCAGCAGAGCTTCACCTCATCCACAAAGGGAAAATTCTCTTGTAAAGTGAAAAATCTCTTGCAAACTGAACAACCTATTTGCCTTTAATAAAACAACCCCAGTATGTCCTCTAAAAACATCTGAACTTTAGTTAATCATCCCCTGCTGTGGGCACATCTTCCTCAAGACCCAAGCACATTTAAAATAGTGGTTATAAAGGCCATCTGCATGATATGATTATGACTCCAGTGATTTTTAATATTTAATCTATTGTGTGCTGACTTGGTACAGGCATCTGGCAACAGTCGTAAAAAAGGGGTCATGCTACTGCACATTAGCAATTACAGAATGAGTTAGAACGTTTTGGAGTCACATCAATTGCTAGTTAGTTTCTAGTGATATGATAGGGACACTTTAAAGCAGCAAACATTGATCTTTCTTTTGTGTGAAAGTGATAATACAATTTAGACAATCTTAAGAGGGACATGCAAGATTTGGACTTCAGGCAACTACATTGCTTGTCTACATGCTATAAAAGGATGGAAAAAAATGGTTTAATTTAATGTAGAAAAAAAAGGTTACTGGGGGTTTAATCATTATGCATTATTTCAAAGATCAACATAAAGAGTTAACAAATTAACTTTTTATGAACTGTACATGGATTATAGGGAAAGTAGTTGCATACGTAGAAAAGATTTAAATATATACTATGTATATTGAAGATGGTTAAGCTGTGGAATATCTGATTAGGCAGTAATAGTAAACAAGTAATGTATTAGAAAACATACTGCATATTTTTGTACTAATGGTATTTTTGGAATCAGAAAGGAACGTTTTTCCTCTGTGAGGAAAAATGGGACACTTTTGCCCACAGAATTTGATGCGATAGGTTAATTTTTTCACATAAACCCTGTACACCACCTCCATCACCCTCCTCATAAAATTTCCCCATAACAGTTCAGACCTTGTGTACACGTGAAACCATACCCCCGCCCTGCCCCCCCCCCAGTACCCACCCTGTTCAGTACAGCAGTGTTTATATCCTCATGCTGCAAGCATAGGATTAAGATGTCTATACAAGGAACACAAAAAGGCACACGGGAGACCACCCAGTCTAAGAAGTGACAGATTGGCTTCAGTGTGACCCCTCCCAAGCCACACCCCTCTAATGCATTTAGTCATAAGCGAGTGTGTGGGCGAAACGTGTTAGTGGGAGTGGCTTGGGAGGAGACATGCTGAAGCAAGCCGATCTGTCACTTCTTAGACTGGGCAGTCTCCCGGTGTGCCTTTTTACATTCTTTGCATATACTATTATATAAGATAAGACAGATCCTTTGAAGTCTAGCACTTGGCACAGTTTTAAGTCACCATATACATGAACTTAAAGCTGTGTTTTCTACTTCTATGGGTTATAGAATCAAAATAGGCATTATTCACTATAGCCATGCCCAGTACAGATGTGATTGGTTTGCAAGCCCAGAGAATTATAAACACTACCCAGCTCTAAGTAGGGAGGGCTGCAAGAATCTGGATTTCTGTGCATCTGAGATTTGTCCCAATATAAAGACATTTTAAAAAGGGCAGTTGTCAGAATATGAACCTTTTTCTTTAAAGTGCTTAGCCATTAAAGTGGAAGTAAACTCGCCCAATACAATCTTCACCATTTAAATAATCAGCATACTGTATAAATCGCTGTCTCTAGATCTCTTCTAATGTGCTTACTATTCCTGCAATCCGTTGCTGTTCAGTTCTATGACGTCACTGGCACATGCGCAGAATGTCCCCTGTTTACGGCACGCTTATTGTGCCGATAGTCCTTTTCAGTAACATGCCATTGCTCCGTCATGTCCTCTCTGCGGCATTGCTCTGCAATTCCGCTAGAGTACAGACCCTTTCAGAATTTCCTCTTTACACCCCCCATGTGACTTGCGACACAACAGGGGGTGTAACCATCCATGCATAGAACGGAACAGGAGTGAGGAGCTCATCTGACAGGGCTGCCATGGTAATCCAGAATGAAAACGAGGCTTGGTTAAAACCTCACCGTGCATGTGCGAGGTTATGGCAGGGAGGAACAGAAAGGGCGGAAGCCGACACCACTGCTGCCTCGAAAGACAACATACAAGATGGCACCGGCTTCAGACATGAAGGAAGAAAATAAACAACACATCAAATAACAGTAAGAAACATCTGAAGGGATCACTAACTAGGCAGAATGTAATGGAAAGCTTTATTATACTGGCTGCATTGAGAAGGAGCACTCCAGGGGTAGCTTTTACTTCATCTTTAAGTCATTAAAGCGATTGCCAACCCATTCCATTTAAAATAGAAATAAAAGGTAAAACATTTTTGTATAGATATAAAAAAACATTATAAATACCTTTTTTCCCTCTGTTCTCAGCTGCATACGAGCTGGTGGGAGGAGAAGCAGCAGCACACTGAGCTTCCCAGTGAATGGCTGTGCGGGGGGGGGGCAGGACAAGTCTGATCATTGGAGGAGAGCATACTGAGTCCCCAGCATAGCTAGAGAACAGACCACATAAGTTACATGCTTAGCGTGGTCAGTTTTAATAAGAAAGTAGAGGGACTGGCAGGAGCACCAGAGATTTCACATGAAGAAAGCAGTACAAAGAGAGCAGGAGACTTTCTCATACAAATGCATGGTGCAGCAGGTACATATCAGGAATATGAAGTGTTGGGGTAACAAACACTTTAAGTGATGACATTAAATAAAGAGTTGACATATAAAGAGTTGAGCTAAATCCGATCACTAAAATCTTCTATATTCTTTATCATACCTATATCATTTTAAAATCTATTTCAAACATTTTAAATCTTCAGGTAGTTTTAGAGAATACCTAGTGAACTTGCCACTTTCTGCTATGGGACAACTGTCTCCCAATTGTTCTGCATTGTCATGCTGTCAGAAAATGTTCTCAGTAGAGACTACACGTGGTTGTGCCAACGCATTGTGCAGGCATGGTCCACCTTTATCACTATTAGAAAGCCTACTCTTAACAATGCCATGCTGCTGAAAAGCATGCACATGGACGTGAAGTAGCTGCAAAGAGGCTGCAGGAAACCAACAGCACTGAGATGCAATAAAGGTTGAAAAAGGTGAAAACATGGGAAAAAAAACTTAGCAATTGCTTATAATATGTCATCTGTCCAGTTCATATTTATTATCGCAGAATGCATTAAGGTGCCTCTGTCACTATTTTAACCACTTCAGCCCCAGAAGGATTTCCCCCCTAAAGGCCTGCACACACGGTACAATGGTTGTACAACAGTCATACAACCGCTTGTTGTACGATCTTCCGACCGTTAGTACGTACGATTAGAACAGCCAATGTGTGACGGTTGTACAGAAGTTGGATGAGTAGACTAGAAAACTTTGGTTGTAAAACAAGCGGAAAATAATGGTGGCCATACAAAATATTGACACTTGGGGTTGATTTACTAAAGCTGGAGAGTGCAAAATCTGGTGCAGCTGTGCATGGTATCCAATCAGCTGCTAACTTCAGCTAGTTCAATTAAGCTCTGACAAAGAAACCTGGAAGCTGATTGGTTTCTGTGCAGAACTGCACCAGATTTTGCACTCTCCAGTTTAGTAAATCAACCCCTATGTGACTAATTTGGACATTTTCACTTAGCGGTGTGCTCACTTTTGTTGCTAGCTTTAGACATTAATGGCTGTGTGTTGAGTTATTTTGAGGGGAGAGCAAATTTACACTGTTATACAAGCTGTACACTCACTACTTTACATTGTAGCAAAGTGTCATTTCTTCAGTGTTGTCACATGAAAAGATATAATAAAATATTTACAAAAATGTGAGGGGTGTACTCACTTTTGTGAAATACTGTATATTCTTCTACATATTTTTGGTAAAAAAAAAATCAAAATAGGCGTATATTGATTGGGTTGCGCAAAAGTTATCACGTCTACAAACTATGGGAATAGATTTATGGCATTTTTAATATTTTTTTTTTACTAGTAATGGCGGCAATCTGCGATTTTTATCAGGAATGAGAAGTTACGGCGGACAGATAGGACACTTTTGACACTTTTTTGGGACCGATGACATTTATACAGCGATCAGAACTAAAAATAGCCACTGTTTACTATATAAATGTCACTGGCAGGGAAGGGGTTAAACTCTAGGGGGCTATCAAGGGGTTCACTGTGTTCCCTACGTGTGTTATAACTGTGTGGGGGCGGGGCTGGCAGGGACATGACAGATCTCACTGTTCCCGATCACTGGGAACAGTCAATCATAGTCATGTCCCCTGACAGAACGGGGATCCACCTTGTTTACATTGGCCCGTGGGCATGCTCACACAGTGTGCAACGGGCGCGCCCCCGCGTGCAACTGCGCCTGCGCAAGCCGATGTACCATGACTGCGTTTTTCGCAGAAGAGCTGACCTGCCACCATAAACCGAAGCCAGCTGGTCGGCAAACAGTTAAAATTGAGTGTGGCATGGCTGAAGACTTTTTAGCCAGTGTAGTTTGTGAAGACAGAGGGGGAGGGGTAAATTTTACCTTTGCCAGCGTGCCTATAGTTTCATGCTTTAAAGGTCGGGGGTCATGGCAGAATATCATTAATGACTGTATGGTGATTTTCCACAAATCTTTGTGTTATATAACAGGTTTAGAAGGAAACACAAATGACTAAACCCATGTAGACCTGCAAGCTCCTCGCTGTGAGATGTTTCAGGCTTACCTGTACATTTCAATACAGATTTGCAGTCATTATCATTGCCATTACTTCACTCTCGTGTAGAAGATATAAATATACAGCTCAGGTTAGGAGGAAGCACATTGGCTTTATAGACAGACTAGAAAGAAGATAAAGCAAGAGGAAATCATTAAGATGTAAATATGCACAAGGTGGCTAAGGTCTGCCACAAGACAGAGATAAATGTGCCTGGCTTTAATACACGTAAGCTTGGCATGCAAGTTAAATTGTGTGCAAATGTACAATCAATCAGAGATGTGTTCGATTTAGATAATCATGAGTTTCCTGGAAAGCGGGTAATGGTAAATAAATATGACCTCTGCAAACAATATTTTGTGTTAAGATGTAAAAAATAGGTAAAAAATGTGTAGTTTATGCTGATTTAATGCTGTAAGATATTGCTACAAGTGACTTGTAGTGTCTTTATTTTTACTGCACAAACAGGTAACTAGTAGATTAACCACTTCAGCGCCCCGAAGGATTTCCCACTTTAGGACCAGAGCAATTTTTGCGATTCGACACTGCGTCAATTTAACTGACAATTGCACGGTCGTGCGACGTTGTACCCAAACAAAATTTGCGTCCTTTTTTCCCACAAATAGAGCTTTATTTTTGTGGTATTTGATCCCCTCGGCGTCATTTCTGATCACCGCTATAAACAAAAGAAAAGCGACAATTTTGCAAAGAAAAACAATATATAACACATGTCCAAAAAAAAATATATAAAAAATTTTTTTTTGCATCTGTTTTGGCCAATTTATATTCTTCCTCATATTTTGGTAAAAAAAATTGCAATCGGCGTTGATTGATTGGTTTGCGCAAAAGTTGAAGCATTTACGAATGATGAGAATTAATTTATGGGGTTTTTATTTTTTATTATTTTTTTTACTAGTAATGGCAGCGATCTGCAATTTTTATTGGCACTGAGATATTGCAGCGGACATGTCGGACCATTTTGACACTTTTTTGGGACCATTGGCATTTATACAGCGATCAATGCTATGAAAATGCATTGATTACTGTGTAAATGTCACTGACAGGGAAGGGGTTAACCTGCAGGGGACACTCTAATGCCTCGTACACACGGGACGACGATCGTACTTACGATCATCTCAAATCGTATGTTGGATAACGTAACTTGCATACTGACTGCACTACACGATCGTACGACCACAGAAAGAACGTTCAGGTGCATGTAATTAGCATCCGGCCGTTCCTGACTTCGGAGCATGCGTGTTTTGCACAATACAACTTGTTGTACCAACTGCTCTGTACACAC
This sequence comes from Glandirana rugosa, assembly GCA_018402905.1. NCBI lineage: Eukaryota > Metazoa > Chordata > Amphibia > Anura > Ranidae > Glandirana > Glandirana rugosa. The sequence continues at coordinate 228,823 of BLSH010215556.1, read as the reverse complement.
GATACAACGGTCGTATGACCACTTGTTGGTACGACCACGTTTTCTAGTCTGCTCATACAACTCCCCTTGTACGACCGTCGTACGTCGGCTGTTCTAATTGCGCATACGAACGATCGATTTCGCCTACAATGTGTTGTATACGATCGTCTTCCCATGTGTATGAGGCTTAAGGGTTTAACTGTGTTCCCTCGGTGTGTTCTAACTGTATGGGGGCTGGGCTGGCTGGGGGAGGGGAGTGATCACAACTTCCATATACAGGGAGCCTGTGATCACCGCCCTTCCCCCTCTGTCATAGCGGAGATCTATGTTTACATACACGGACCCCTGTTCTCTCACTCCGGGGGGGTGATTGCAGGTAACCAGCGGACATCGAGTCCGCCGCAAGCACTCCCTGCCCCCCTTGGAACACATAGAGCGTGCGAGCGCGCCTCCGGCAGTGCACACGCTTACAATACTCTTTTTCACGGCCGACGTCAAGTGACGGCGCTTCGCGGTAACGAGCCAAGTTTGCACCATCAAGCCACGGCAGGCGGTCAGCAACTGGTTAAATACAGTTCTCAGAGCTCCCTGAGCAAGAGCTGATGACTGTCAGTCACCACTGTCTGCTCTGCCCCCCCTGCACGAACTCACTGGAATGCTGGGCTGTGGAGTGCGCAGCTCAGGCTCTCAGTGGCTCGCTGAGTCAGGTGTCGGTCCAGGCATGTGGACAGATCCCAACTTCATTCCCAACTTGATTGTCGCGATCTTCCCCCAGCCTGCTTTGTGACGTCAGCCGACAGCAGGCTTCAGTAAAACATGGGTTACAGGAGAGCAGAACGAACTGCACTCCAGTTTTCCACAGAAGTACAGTCAAACAAGTAGACATGTGCGGTTTGTGTCGTTCCGAATTAATATTTGGACGAATATTTCATTATTCGGAGATTCTGATATATCGGAATACCTGAATTACAATATTAAAAAAAAAATACCAAATGTTCCCAATAGAGAAACAAAATTTGGCGGAATTTCAGAAATTCAGACTGTATTAACTCCAATCTAATTCTAACTGTACACATATTGCTGAAATCAAAGGCTGCGTGTGTTATAAGAGTATCATTTCGAAATAATGCTGTTTTTGTTAATCCAAAGGGGATTTAAAGAGTCATTGTAATCATTTGATGAAGATTTTTCTTTTGTTTGTTCACTTTGCTGCATTCATATCGAAAAAAAAAAAAATCTAAAGTTTCGATTCAAAATTTATCGATTCAAACTTTTCGAATTGAAAAAAAAACGTTAAATTTGAAGAAAATTTGATAAACACAGAAAATTAATTCCGAATACAAATCCTGAATACAAATTGAACGAATCAACCAAATTTAGCGAAACAAAATAACTAGATTAACAAATCGAAACTAAACTAATTTTTTCGTCATGCACATGTCTACAAGCAAGCTTTAAAGGGAAAGAATAGTACATCAGCATAGCGTAAGGTTGTTATTGCAGTGTTTGCCTAGAAATTTTTTTTTTTATTATTTTTGATGTGATTTTTAAATTTGTATAAAGGTTTTCTTCCATAGTTTTATTATTGTATTAAAGTACAACTAAAGGCAAACTTTTCTTTTCTAGTTTTAGATAGAGTGGGGAGGGATTAGAACACCTGTTAATT
>BLSH010215556.1:201497-212975 GCA_018402905.1 Glandirana rugosa | reverse complement strand
ACGTGTCCTCATTACATTAGAGTTCGACCAGTTACTTCTACCGGTTTCTGGTCGTTCTTCAATCCTCTTCTACGACCGTGGCCATTCCCTGAAACAGTTTGATAACCTTGATTCTATTAAACAAAATAGTAATTGAGACGAAATCAACATATAAAAATCGTGATGTTTAACGTGTCATATTCGTTCCTTTACAGATATAGTCCCTATACGTTAATCGCCTGGAGGTCTACAACGTTTTGATGTTTAGGGTACTCCGTATCGTTCTGAGACTGTCGGTGTTCGTACTGTGGTCTCCGTCTCCGTACTACCCTGAACATCAAAACGTTGTAGACCTCCAGGCATCATGCCTCTGCCTCTGGTGTCATGCTTGTGGCTGTCAGAGTCTTGCTATGCCTCATGGGATTTGTAGTTTTGCAACATCTGGAGGTCCGCTAATTGCATATCCCTGATATAGACATTTCCTTGCTTATACTGTGCAATTTGTAGTGCTAAAAATATACAACTAAAGCAGAGTTAATGATAAAACAAATTATCTTAGTTCCAATAGTTTGACAAAGTCCCTTACCGGTGCCAGCATCTTCTCCTAACTTCTTGCTGGTCTTTGGCCATCTTCATTGACCAGCTTGAGATTACATTACTCCTGTGCAGACACGGGAGTGCAGACATCTCAGCACACAGGCAATGTGCCAGAATGTAAACTGAGCTGCGCCTGTGCAGATTATTATTATTATTATTATACAGGATTTATATAGTGTCAACAGCTTGTGCAGCACTTTAAAATGTAGAGGGGGAACAGTACAATTACAATACAGTTCAATACAGAAGGGACAGCAGGACTCTGCTTGTGGAGCTTACATGTACATTCTACAGGGAATTGCGAACAAGTAGGTAAGTGTATTTTGTTGCAGAAGAGGCATTGCATGTGTCTTCTGCAATAAATACCCTCTTCGCAATTTTACATTTTTTAACTTTAGTTCTGCTTTAAAGCTGAGATCCAGGCAATATAAAAGGGAAATAAATGCAGCTCTGCATGCATTAATATGTCGTCAAAATTATTAGGCCTCATTTACACTGCTGCTGGTAAACTGGCGTTTTGAGGCATTTGGGCGTTTTTTTCAGCTGCCCTTGAACTTTCCTCTATGTTATCTTATCAGTACATTTACACAGGATCATTTAAGGTCGTCTCCATGCAGTTGAGTTTAAAGGCTTTTTTTGTAAAGCAAAAAAATGGGTTCAGACGCCGGGTCAGAGGCATTTGAAATGCCAAACAGCTTGTAAACGCCGCTAAACGCGCCTAAACGCGGTAACTCACGTCTAGGGCTGTTTCGTTTACAGGCATTTCCTAGACGCAAACGCTGCTAAACGCTGCTAAACACCACATGCAAAACGTGTCAAAGCGCCCGTTTTAGCTGTCAAAATAAATCGTTCAGGGGAGGTTAACATAGCGTCCCGTGTAAATGGAGCCTTAGGCCTTATGTACACTGGACGTTTTTACAACTGATGTTTTGGGCTTCAGACATTTTTTTTTTGTTTTTTTTTATAATATGAATTTTATTAGAAATTTTGAATAGGTTACAAAATGTTTCCAATGTATCTAACATAGTTGGTCTACCACTATAAGCTGATGCAGTAAATGTTGGCAATTACCAAATAATATCAACATAGCGTACATAGAGGATATCCATACAGAATGAAAGAAAACGTATTGATCTTTACGTCTAGCAAGACTGATATGCTGTTGGAGAACTGGATGGAGATCCTATATTCAATGAAATAACACATATAACTAGGTGTAAACAACATCAGCAGGTACATTTATGGGGGGGGGGGGTTATTCTGCCTACCAAAGACAATGAATATAGTCGACCTATAACAGTGAGAAAACCAAAGGGTGCTACTTTCTTAGACAGGTTTAAAATGGACATCACTGAGAATAACTGAAGGTGGAGTAGGTGGAGGTTGTGGTGGTTGGAGACTGCATGAAATCTGAAAATATTTTCCACCGTTTAGCAAAGCGTTGTTCCGCTCTTGGGAGATTTAGGTCCATCAGGGTCTTCTCCTTACTTAGCTGAGAAAGAAGCTCCTGTTTCAACTGAAATATAGTCGGGTTGGAGATTGAAGTCCAGTTTTTTAGGATTATTCTTCTGGCGGTGAACAGGCACAACAAGATCCACTCTTTCGGTGTGGGGATTGGGGCCGAGGCCCATATTAGGAGCTGTTTGTCCCAGTATCCAAAAATAAGTAGAAGTGGATCCCTTGGGATCTGGAGTAGGGTGACTTGATGGATGAATTGGATAATGTTGTCCCAGAAGGTGGATATATATGAGCAAGACCAAAAGTGGTGGGTCAGAGATGGTTTCGGTTGATTGCAGTGGGGGCACGACATGGCGTTGGCTATTTGTGTGTCCCAGAAGAACGGCATGTAAGCCTGGTGGATTATTTTTAATTGAGTTTCCCTCCACATCTCACAGGGTATTAACTGCCGAGTTTTGTTGTAGACTTGTAGGATATTGCCCATCAGGTCTGGGTCTTGAAAGTCTCTGTTCCAGTTTTTGGCAGAGGAGGAAAAGAAAGGAGGTGTGGTTTTGGCGATCAGGGGTTTGTAGATCTCCGAAATTGTGTAGGATCCTGAGTCCAAGAGGGTATCAATGAATGACGTTCGGAATCTCTTGGCACTGTCTCTACATAGTGATTGCATATAGTGAACACACTGCCAATAATGTAAAATGTGATTCGGTGGTAGGGAGTATTTTGTTGCCAAAACTGAAAAGGGTAGCAATTGCCCGGTGGTGGTGTCACAGAGCGATGCGAAGTGTGTGAGGCCGTGATTCCGCCAAGTGGTATATGGACGATGTTGAGTTCCGGGGGAAAGTTTGGGTTCCCTTGGATAGGAAGGTGTTTGGATATAGATGCAGGAGCCTTCAGCAGTTTATGGATCTCTCTCCAAGCTATGGAAGTGTCCCGGAGTAATGGGTTATGCTGCAGGTCAGGGGTTAAGGACTTCCAGGGTGAGTGTAAAATAGCACTCAACGAGAAAGGCCTGGTCATGGCATCTTCCAGAACAAAATTAGCAAATCTAGACTTATTGTTTATCCAGTCCAGTCCTATGCGTAATAAGCATGCTAGATTATACACTCTGATATTAGGCAGAGATATGCCCCCCTCGCCCCTGGGGAGATGCAGCTTTGTCATAGCGATTCGAGGTCTCTTGCATTGCCATATAAATTTAGTAATATGTTTGTTCAGGAACTGCACATCTTTGTGTTTGAGCAGTAGAGGTATTGTTTGCATAGGGTACAGTAAACATGCAAAACTGACCATTTTGAACAGATGGCATCTCCCCAGTAGCGACTGGGGCAGGTCCATCCAGTTCTCCAATTCTTGTGAGATCTTATGAAAGAGGGAAGGGAAATTTAGGGAGTATAAGGAGGAGGGAAGGTTTCCTATTTTTATTCCTAGATAGGTGATGTGTGATGTGGCCAATGGGATCGGTGATGTGAGTACCCAGGGTCTTCGTTTATTGTGGCCTAAAAGGAGAACTTCACTTTTACTGTAGTTTATGCACAGACCGGAATATGTCTTAAAGTCATTAAAAATGCGGGTGATGGTGGTCATATCCTCCGAAGGGTTTGCGGAAAATATGAGAACGTCATCCGCAAAGAAAGCTGAGTGCAGTCATGGTCTTTTATGTGAATGCCATGTATTGGTGCCACTGTGTTGAGATACCTGGACATTGGCTCTATGGCCAGGTTGAATAAGAGCGGGGACAAGGGGCATCCCTGCCTCATGCCCTTAAAAAGTCTAAATTCCTCTGATAGCAGGCCTGCCACCACCAACCTGGCCGCGGGAGCAGAGTACATGGACTTGACTAGATGAATGAACGGGCCTGAGAAACCCAGCTGTCCTAATACCAAGCAGAGCCATTCAAAGCTGACATTGTCAAATGCTTTCTCTGCGTCCAGGGTGATGATGGCAAAATCCCCCTCTTTGTGTTTGTCTGCATGATTGAGGGCCATTAAGATTTTGCGAATGTTTAGTGAGGCTGTTCTACCTTTAACAAAGCCTGACTGTACCGGATGTATCAGGTCTGGAAGAATAGAAGCCAGTCTGGTAGCTATAACTTTAGATAGGATTTTTACATCTAAGTTCAGTAGGGAGATGGGGCGATAGGATCCAGGTTCTGCCGAGTCCTTGCCCTTCTTGGAGAGTAATTTTATGATAGCTTGGTTACCTGAAGGGAGGTAGGGACCTCCACTCCAAATGCCAGAATAAACTTTTTCTAAGGTCGGTATTAGGAGAGATCGAAGCGTTTTGTAAAACTCCCCCGAAAACCCATCGGGTCCTGGGGCTTTATTAGGGGCTAGCTGGTTGATAGCAAGTGTGATTTCTGTGCTTGATATGGGGGCGTTGAGGGATTCAAGATCTGCTAGGGAAACCGAGGGTAAGTGAAGTTTGTCTAGAAAATTCAGAGCAAAGGTGTTGTTTGTTTGATCAGGAGCGTATAGGCTTGTGTAGAAGTTTTTCATTATTTGATTAATTTCCTGGGGTTTGGTTTTTAGATTTCCCTGGGGGTCCCTCAGGGCTGTGATGTACATGGGGGTATAAGGTCCTCTTGCTAATCTGGCCAAGAGTTTGCCGGATTTGTTTCCATATTTGAAATATTGGGCTTCTAAGTGTGATCTTTTTGTCATTTCCAGTGATTCAGCCCATGAGTCAAAATCAGCTTTCGCCGCTTTCCACTCTATACGGTTTTGTGGGGAGTCAGGGATTGATAGGTTCCTCTGGACTACCTTTAAACGCAGGCTGGCTGACTGGAATTTTCATAGGGAGTGTTTTTTGAAGGTGGCAGCATACGCTATTATTTTCCCTCTAAGGAAAGCCTTTCCTGCGTCCCAAAATAGATTGGGGTTATCGGCGTGTGTGGAGTTGGTGTATGTGTAGTCTGACCATGCATTATGCATGTACTGTTGGAAGTCTGCGTTTTTATAGAGATATTGGGGGAAGCGCCATATGCGAGGGTTTGGTTGGGACATAGATTCATGAAAAGAGAGAGAGAGATGGGGGCGTGGTCTGAGATGGCTCGTGAATATCTGCTTTAGAGATCATAGGGAGCATAGTGTCCATACAGAATAGGTAATCTATCCTTGTAAAGATTTTGTGGGGGTTACAGTAGAATGTAAATTCCTTATCTAACCGGTGTAGCAGTCGCCATGGGTCAATTATTCCGAGAGAGTCCATAGTGGAGGCTAACGGAGTGGGCTCCAGGTTGGGAGAGCTATGAGAGGGTTTCAGAGGACAAGATCTGTCGTCTAAGACATGATAGATGGAGTTAAAGTCTCCCTCTATCACGTGGGGAAGGTTGGGTTTCGTGGTCAAAATGGGGGTTAATTTGCTAAAGAAGGTTGGTCCAGGGCTGTTGGGGGCATAGATGTTGGATATCTTAATATCTTTATTATAGAGGCGTATATGAATCGATATCAGTTGACCCGGAATGTCAGAGTCCACCGATATCACCTCACATGGCAAGTTTTTATGTTTGAGTATGATTACCCCTGCTTTATGACCAATGGCATCTGATCCTATACCGTTCCTACCCATAATTTTTGTAGTCGGTGAAAGTCGGGTTCTGTTAGGTGGGTCTCCTGGAGGAGGGCTATATCCGCTTTTAGTCATTTTAGACGTCTCAGTAATTTCATGCGTTTAACAGGGGACCTAAGGCCTTTTACATTCCATGAGATGCATTTCATATAAGTTCGATTATGAGTAAGATTTGTGCTGGAGTTATTTGTAATGAACGGGTGTCCGTTATGTGTACGGAAGGGAAAAGACTAGACTTATGGTAGCAAAGGTTGGTAATCATGTAGGTATGGTTGCAATCATGTAGGCAGTTGGATTGGGGTGCGGGGGGGGGGGGGGAAGGGGGTGCAGCAACATAAAGTTTGTAACATTTGAAACAGTATAATAACAAATTGAGTACTCACAGAGCTTTGCTTTTTTTCCGCATGAGTTCGCAGGCCAAGTGTGCTCCCTGCCAGCAATTTTTGAAAATTGGTGTCCCATTGAGATCCAGACAGTAGCTGTATGAGACATCAGGGAGAATCGAACTGTATCCTCAAGAGCACGTCAGCGAGAGGACCCATGGTGAGAAAAGGACGAAAGGATAAAAAGACATCAGGTTTGCGCCTGGTGAGAGAGAACATGTTAAACATGAGAATAACATAACTTTTACCAGTCAGTAGTTCTAGTGATCTAAGTTAGTGGGGTTGGGTCCACTGCGCAGAGAGAGAAAGCCTACATTTATCCCTTAAAGGGTGCTAAGGCCAGAGGGGGCGAGAAAAAAGCCCATAAGGGGTAGAGCCAGATAAGTACTTATCAGCAGGAATCTTCCACTTGTGTGGGTCCAGAAGCTTTGAGACGCTTGGGCGAATCCTTTCTTGGGCTAAGTTGGTCAAGCGGTCTGTTTATGGGGGTTGCCTTGGTGGGCAGAGTAGAGAACCGATCATTAGTGACGGTGCGTAGGTATTTTTCCGCTTCCTGTGAATCTTGGAACTGAAGTTGTTACCCACTGGGGGATTTAAGACGGAGAGTGGCCGGGAAGGCCAGGGTAAATTTGATCTGACGTTGATGGAGAGTCGAGCATACTTGCTGGAATGCTTTCCGTTTTTTTGAAACTTCCAATGAGTAATCCGCAAAGATTAGGATTTTAAGTCCATCAATGACCATTGAACGTGATTGCCTGTATCTTTGCAATATATCTGCCTTATCGGTGTAGTTTAGATACTTGGCAATAATTGTCCGAGGGGTATTGCGGTTTGATTGCATAGATCCAATGCGATGCACTCTTTCCACCGTGCAGGGTCTTGGAAGACCCAGCGCCTCTGGTACTCGTTTGGCGCAGAAATCAGCAAGGGCCTGTGGCTGGAGGGATTCAGGCACCCCTATAAAACGCAGGTTACATCTTCTCGACTGGTTTTCTAGGTCGTCAAGTTTCTGAAGAATATATTGATTAGTTTTAAGCTGTGCTTGTTCAGATCCCTGAAGTTGGTAAACTTCCTCCTCTACAGCTGCAATTCTACCCTCCGCTTCATTTAGGCGGGCCTTGTGATCACTTAGCTCCTTCTGAAAGGCTTGCATTCCTTCATGTATAGCCTTCTCCACGGTCGCAGTGATCGTGGGCGCCAAGATAGCTGCTACTGCCAGTGCGATTTGTTCATGTGTCTCGGCTCCTCCAGTCGTTGGGGAGGGAGTGGCATGGTCACTTACCTCCATTGGTGGTTCTTCCCCAACGTTCGGCGCTGTACGAACGGTACGCTCGTAGGCCGCATCCCCGGCCTCAATTTGCGGCGAGCCCGGCTGAACGCGCGGGCCGCCTTTTTTCAGAAAGCGCTCCATCCGGCCAGTCAGCGGGATACTGAGGGAGCTGATAAGAGTTGGATGTCAGCTGGAAAGGACGTGTAGCTGATTTTGTAGGCTGATGAGAGGCTGTGGATTGGGAGCTAGCGTGGAGTGCTGCTACTCCATGCGGCACCGGAAGATGTTTTTTTTTTAAACTGCCTTCCTTCCCTGCCTTCCCTGCATGTTATCCTATGTGTTCAGGCACACATAGGCTTTTGTCAGCATTTTGTGGCAGGAGAGCTTAGTGGCAGAAAAAAACCCTCTGCCAGCATGTTCTTGAGCAGCACCCCCGCTTAGGGCTGAAAAGATGCTGATAGCTCTTAAGGCTCGTACACACGGGACGACGATCGTGCGCACGACCGTGTTGAATCGTACGTTGACGGTCGTATGTAGCCCACTGACATGCACACGACGGTCGTACATACAACTTGCGGCCGGCCGAACGTGATGACGCGAACGAGCGTATAATGAGGAAGTAGCGTCACCTTTTGGGCTCCTTTCTGATTTCATGTTAGTTGAAAGTGGACTTGCGCATGCGTGTTTAGCACAATACAACTTTGTTGAACACAGCTGCTCTACACACGACTCACCGGTCGTATGCGAGCTTGTTGACACGACCAAGTTTTCTAGTCTGCACATACAACTCCCACGAACGACCGTCGTACGTTCAACTGTTGAAAGTGCCGCCACAGACGAACGATTCTGCATGCAACGGTCGTGAGTACGACGTGTTGAACACGATCGTCATCCCGTGTGTACGAGGCTTTAAACTGTACTAAGCTCTCCTAAACTCTGATAAGCACCAGTGTCCAGCATTTAGCCACGTTTTTATTTATTTATTTTTTTGGTTGAGGCCGCCAGCATCCTTAACAACCAGTGAGTCATCAGCTGTCAGTGGGGTTCCCAGCTGACAGCTGAATGTAAAATAAAACAAACAATGTCAGCAATAATAACATGTGAAAAAAAACAGGGCGGGGGTCCTTTGGGTCTGGTATGGATTTCAAGGGGAGCCCCATGGCAAAATAAAAAAAAAAACAGGTGCCCCCCCAAAACCAAACCAGACCCTTAGGGTATGTTTCATGTTCCACACATACATGATAAGTGATATGTAAGTTTAACACAATTATTTGGGGAATAAATTAACTGCATTACAGAATCCCAAAAACAGGTCCAGCAGCTATTGCTAAAGTGAAAAACGCAACAAAAAATTAATTAAAAGTGGAACTTAGTATAACACACAGTTTAGTATTCTACAGCATTGTAGCATTAGTATAGAGACTAGTGCTGTTCCACTTTTAATTACCGTATTTGCCGGCGTATAAGATGACTGGGCGTATAAGATGACCCCCCAACATTTCCACTCAAAATATAGAGTTTGTTATATACTCGCCGTATAAGACTACCCCCTCTTCCGCACACCTACCACACACCAAATAAAACGTAAAAGAACATCAGATTTGATTTCAACATGTTAATTTATATATATAATTAAAGCATTTTGTGTAGATATATATATAATGCTTAAATTAAATACATATAATGCTTTTTTTTATGTGCCAGTGCCACCTTGTCCCTGCCTGCTCATCCTGAAATACCGGTATTCAACTAGAACAGTCTTACCTCTCTCTCCACTGGCGCCGATGAATGAAAGTGGGGAGAGGAGAGAGAGGGCGGAGTGCAGCTGCATATCACTCCGCCGGCGCGGGAGCCGGAACTAAAGACGGAGCAGTGGCAAATGCGGCTCTATACCTCCACAGCAGTGGTATAGAGCGGAGCGCACCTGGCGTATAAGACGACCCCCCCACTTGGAGGCATGTTTTTCAGGGGGAAAAAGTTGTCTTATACGCCGGCAAATACGGTAACATAATTATTTGTTGATTCTCAAAAAGACAACTTTACTCCTGACAATGTTTTATCTGCCTTTGCCCCCAGAAGCCTGTCAATAGCCCTGTTTAGGCATCATTCAAGGTCACCATGTACTGTACCTACAGGACTAAACTTCCTCCCCTAGATTACACAGTTATGTAAAACCTGGTGTCTGTGTAGTGGTCTTTTTTTCTGAGCTGTATGTAATCTTAAACAGGTTAGTACCTGCCAGAAAGTTACTTTGTTAAAATCTGAATTATCACTGGATGAGAGGAGACTGAGAAAATATTTCTCATGCCTGCAGTAGACTGGCCAAATCATTTGTTCAGGTTATATCTCCCACTCCAGATGCAAGCACTTTCCTGAAGTTGATCGACTTAATTTCAGTGATATACTGTAAGGTAAGGCCTTTTTGAAAAATTAAACTGTTGCAGTACATTTTGACAGGGCAGTAATTTATTCCTGCAGTCCTGTAAAGTTATTTATTGAAAAAATGATAACCTTATTAGCCCAAATGTTTAAAAAACAGCTTTCACTGAAATACTTACCTTCTCTATGATGCTGTTTCTTTCCTGTTCCACGACCATTACTGTTAGTTCTCTTCTAGGTTAATATGGTGTCTATCAGCATTCAACCTACTTCCTGTGAGCCCAGGTTGTCATGGATACACCCACAGGGGTTGCAACATTGTAGCCAGGTAAAATGTGTGTAGTTAGTTCCTGAAACTGATGGAGGCTGAGAAAGGGTTAAAATGTGTTTGGCTCAGTTTCCCGGACTTTTGGTGTTTGACAGCATCCAAGTTATGCACAATGCCTATATGGACTCTCACCTCATGGAGGTATGGGTGGGCCACTATATTATTCTAGTTAGGATTAGGCAAAGGGCGTTAGGTAAGTTAACACTGTTTTGTGCCTGGTCTGAAGTTGTATATGTTATACTTACCAGCTTTGTTGCAGTGGATTTGCACAGAGTGGCCAAGATCCTCCTCTTCTCTGTCCCTCCCCCTATTCAGTGCCCCCACAGCAACGTCAGCCAATGGCGCCACTGCTGTGTCTCAGCCAATCAGGAGGGAGAGTCTTCGACGGCTGAGACACTCGTGGACATCGCTGGACAGAGAGTGACCTCAGGTAAGTGTTAGGGGGGCTGAGGAGGCTGCTGCACACAGAAGGCTTTTTATCTTAATGCATACAATGCATTAAGATAAAAAATCTTCTGCCTTTACAATCCCTTTGATGCGGCAAGACAAGGAAGAGGGGTACAGTTGCTATGGGCAACAAAGTGAAGGAACAAGCTACAAACCTTCAGTGGTTGAGGGTGATACCTTGTAAGGAGACAGGTCCTCCAATCGCTAGGGAATTGGTGTTCTGGCTCCCTCCCAAGCAGTCCATCTCCCATAGCAACTGGGAGAAGATTAGCATTACAGAGTTCTATGTCCTGGTCACAGGATACGGAAAGGACAAAGTTAAAGTGAGTGCTCACATGAAATCCACTCTAGGTCCAAGATGGAACCCCATTCTGTTACTGGGAGTGAGGTAACAGAGATACGCTGGACTGGTGGAGTGTGCAGGCTGAGTACATCCCTTCTAATGCCAACATACAAGTTACAATGTGCAAACCACATTTATAATAATACATAGCAATATACCTCCACTGCAATAAATGTGTCCAGAAATATAAAGTGCTTGTGCATTTAGACCAGTGTTAGATACAGTGGTGTAACATAAAACATAGTATTCAAATATTGATAGTGAATCCATTGATACTGTGCAGACACATAAAACACCTCCAGTGTCCCTCCATCTTCACATATATGCGCTCACCTCCATTTATGACTAGAGTTGAGCGAACCCGGACTGTAAAGTTCGGGTCCGTACCGAACTTTGGGGTGTCCGGGACCCGGACCCGGACCCGGACTTTTCAAAAAAAGTCCGGGTTCGGGTCCGGTGTTCTGGTAATTTTAATGAAAAATCTTAAAAATGCTGTAAAAAAGCCCAGGAAGGTCCTAGAGGTCTGCAAAAGGAAGGAAAATGTGGGTAAGGGTGGGACAAGTGCCCTACAAAGAAATGGGGACAGGGAAATAACTTTAGATATTTTTTAAAAAATAAAAACATAAAAATGCAAAAATGGAGATCATCTTCAAAATGGGTCTGAAAAGTATTAATTAACATTAGAGGCCATAGAACTGTTCTAAAATCATCTTCAAACTATGTCCAAAAA
>BLSH010215556.1:160193-183595 GCA_018402905.1 Glandirana rugosa | reverse complement strand
TCAAATTCGCCACAATTTTTTTTACAGTATATAACGTCGAATAACGCCTGTAGGAAATTGGTGAACTGGTGACCCGTGAATTTGGGGGAAGGATTGGTCTGGTTAAAAGTCGAAAGTCACGAGAGTGTAAAACTTACTGTTAATGAGTCAGTACGTTGTGAAGTGGGTATACTTTAAACGCAGGAAAAAAAGTGTGTTTATCTCGAAAGAAAACCACCATAAATTAGTGGCAACCCAAAGGTGGTCAGTACATCAGTTGTGATCAATATTCAGTGATTGGCACCATAGCTTGTAGACTCTATAACTTTCACAAAGACCAAATAATATACACTAATTTGTTTGTTTTTTTTTACCAAAGATATATAGCAGTATAAATTTTGGCCAACATTTATGAAGAAAAATTACTAATTTGCAAAATTTTATAACAAAAACAAAGAAAAATTTTTTTTTTACAAAATTTTCGGTCTTTTTTTAATTATAGCGCAAAAAATAAAAAACCCAACGGTGATTAAATACCACCAAAAGAAAGCTCTATTTGTGTGAAAAAAAGGACGCAAATTTCATATGGGTGAAGTGTTGCATGACTGAGTAATTGTCATTCAAAATGTGAGAGCACTGAAAGCTGAAAATTGGTCTGGTTAGGAAGGGGGTTTAAGTGCCCAGTGGTCAAGTGGTTAAAGGATGTCCGCAATAAGCTGCAATATATGACATTTTTTTTAACACCGCTTAAACTCTATGTTACTTTTTCATATAGTGTCACACTTTATATCACAGCTTTCTTTCCTGATGCATTCTCTTTGTCTTTCCCTAGGATAATGCTCAGTCTCTTTCATAGGCAATGCCTTTTAGATTCATAGTTCCTGTTAAGTAAAAAGACAGTGACCCACAGTTGTCAATAAATGCCTTTGTAACCAATGTAGCTGGCAACACAATGTTCATTCAGTTTTGCAGTCAGCTTACAGCTGTCACATAATTGCTCCTCTGAGTGCAGTTCCCTCTCTAAAGGAATCAGCACTGCACAGCATACAGACATTAACTTGCACAACTGTGTACCTTACTGGCTCCTTAATGCTCTTTTAATCATCCTTTTGTGTGATCTTTCCATTTCGCACAGCCTCTGTGCCCAGACTTTGTGACTTCAGAATCTCAGCAGCTTTTGACTTTTGTTCAAGACAACTAAAAGTCACTCACATCTCCAAAGAGGCTGGTACAATACCTGTACTGCTAAACCCAACCACTGGTCTGAAACATTGTCATTTTTTAACAGTGCCAGAGGTTTCCTATAATCAACACCAATATCCAGGGGTCTTAGTAACAATCACCCTGGCACCTGACTACATTCTCCTAGGTTAATAAAGCTAACACTTTTTAAATTGCATGTAGCAGAGATAGAGAAAACCACTGTCAAATTGTTTTAATTGTTTAATGCAACCTTTTTGGAGATATTCCTTCATTCAATTCTGTGAAACATAGGAGGAAATCTATACAAAGTGAAGGGAAATCCACTCTTAGACAGTTGTCACCAGAGCAGGCATCGCCATGGATGGATTTCCCTCTATTCTTGTTCCAGTAAGGATAATGCAATCACATTAAGGATGCATATAGCACTAAAACCCCTCCCCCATTCTATTAAACAAAAGAAAAGGTTTGACATGAGATACGCTGTAAATAGATTAATTCATTGAATCTTTAACAAGTAAGCAGCCCAGCAGGATGCAGTACTCTCATTCTTAATACCTAACTAGCTAAATCAACAGAATTCTTACCTTGTAATATAGTAGCACTGAACCTTATGGAGATGCGTTATTACACACGGTTTATGGTCCTAGAGGCTGCACGCCAGCAACTGTGGGGTTTTGCTGGACCCACAGAGGAGAGGAGAAAGTTGAAATTGAAGTTTTGAAAGGATGGAAGTGTCACACAAGCTTGCATAGACCTTTTAGAAGATTGTTATTTTGTAACAGTGTTAGAAAAACAATGTGTTTTGTGGGCTCAGCGCCCCCCCCCCCATCAGGGCTAAAAAAACAGATCATTTACATACCCTTGGAAAGCCCTTTTCAATGCAAGTGCCTAGTACATTATCTGGTTTTTAGCCCTGATGAAGGAGAAATGCTGACCCCCAAAACGTGCTGAACCTTACACAATGAAAATGATTTAAAAGGTCAGAACAAGCTTGTGTGGAGCTTCTATCCTTTCAAAACTTCAATACAATTCTTACAGCCAAAGTTCACAGACTACTCATTACAGTATGAATCTGGATAACTTAAAGGCACACTGGTTGAACTGAAGGTTTGGTTATTTTAGTCTTCATTCATTGTCTACTCTCTTAACTATTTATCTGAAGGCATCTAACAAATAACATGCAATAGTCAATATGGTTGTAACAGAGTTTCTTTGGGATGTCCAGAGACTCCTGTCTAGCATTATTGTACCACTGTCAGTGATTTCCCTCTATACAATATAATTAATGATCTAAATATATACACCAGTGGTCTCCAAACTGTGGCCTGTGGGTCACATGCAGGCCTTTGCTAGCCTTTATCTGGCCCTTGGGGTACTATTCCTCCCACTATTCCTCACGCTATTCCTATATCCCTAACTGACACCAACAGTGGGGCATAGTTTCTTCCACTGACACCAATGATGAGGCACTATTCCTCTCACTGAATCCAAGGAAGGGCCACTATTCCTCCCACTGACACCAATGATGGGGCACTATTCCTCCCACAGATATTAATGATATGGCATTATTTATCCCATGGATACCATTGATGGGGCTCTATTCTTCCCACTAATACCAATTATGGGACATTATTCCTCTCACTGATACCAATGATGGAGCACTATTTCTCCCACTATCACTAATGATGGGGCACTATTCCTCCCACTGGTACCAATGTAGGGGCAATATGCTTCATTCTACTAACCAAAGGTGCTATGTAACTTATTTACTCCCACTGTCCATCAAGCCTGATGCATTGTTTATTCCCTCTGAATATGGACATTTTTTAGCCCCATCGGCTACAGTCCAGACCCTTAAAGCCTGAAGCACTGTAAACTGGCCCCTTCGTTAGTAAGTTTGGAGGCCCCTGATCAGGGCTGGCACAAGCAACAGGCAGCTCAGGCAGCTGCCTTAGGGCACCAGGGTAGGGGGGGCAAAATCCAGATCCCCAGCCACTCACTGGGGAGTCAGATTTTTAACATACCTGTCCCTCCAGCAGGTAAACTAAAACATCCACCCTGCACCCTGTAGAAGAGAGGGCAAAGCATGGAATTTTTAGTTTGCCTGCTATTTAGTAGGCAGGCTGCTGTCAGCATATGAGAATCAGATACAAGAGAAGGCGGGGGGTGATGACAATGTACTGCTGTCAGAGTGGATCCAATGAGGCAGAGGAAGGCGGAGCAGTGAGCGAATTGTCATGTGTGCAGGGAGGAGGCGGGGCCCCACTGTCAGGCAGCATGGTGGGGTGTGCTGGCTTTGCATGCTGGAGTCAGGCTAAGGAGTGCCGGCAGAGAAGAGGGAGGCTCCCCACTCTTTGCAGCTGCTGCTGCCACCACCAGAGATTTGGGTGGAGGTCTTGTCATGCCTGCCCCAGTGACAGCTAACCTGCCCTGGTATGCTGCAGATTCCTCCACTTATATCATCTGGAAAAGGAGCTGAAGGACTTGGAGGAACTGCGGAACTGGTGAGATCTAAGGGATCTACCTGTCCACTTTGCAGGAACTCGGTCTTTGTCCAAATAATGCTCACACCTAATCATATATTTTTCAGAATTTGAGCTGACCACAGCATACGGTATTTTGCAGAAATGTAAACAGGTAGCTTGTTAATATATTTTTCCAAAATTGTTGCATTTATGTCACAGTTGCTAAATTGGAGAGGTGTTCCAGTGCCTGCAAGAAATGGGTTGTTCTTATATTCCAATAAGTCTCCACAATTGTTTATGATCACATCTCTACACTCTGATCACACCCCCCACATACCTCTCCCCTAACATACCCCAAAGATACCCCCTCCACCATCACACAGAAACCCAAGTTGTGTGTATGATGGTGGAGGGGAATATCTGGGGCTGATAAGGGAGAGGTATGTGGAGGAGGGTGATCAGCGTGGAGAAATCTGGGGGGTAGTGATCAGGCTGGGTGTATCTGGGGGGTTATCAAGTTGGGTGTATCTGGGGAGGTGGTGATCAGGCAGGGCGGTATCCGGGGGTGTGGTGTGATTAGAGTGGGGGATATCTGTGGGTGTAATAAGAGTCAGAGAATCTGGGGAGATGTGTTAGGGGAGAGGTGTGTGTGTGTGTGTGTGTGTGTGTGTGTGTGTGTGTGTGTGTGTGTGTGGGCGGGGGGGTGTGATCAGAGTGCAGAGATATGGGGGGGTGATCAGACTGGGGATATCTGGGGGAGTGGGGATCAGGCTTAGGGTATTTAGGGGTGTGATCAGAGTGGGGGGTATCTAGGGATCTAATCAGGGTAGGGGTATCTAGGGGTGTGATCAGGGTGGGGGGTATATGGGGATGTCATCAGAGTGGGGGAATCTGGGGAGGTGTGATTAAAGTGGGAGTATCTGGGGGTGTGATCTGGGAGTTTGCTTATGGGGGAACCCAGCTATTGGAAGTTTTAGTTGGCCTCATCTGCCAGCTGCCTGTGGCCAGTGAGGGGAAGCAAGGAACGCATAGCCCACCCCCTCATTACACACTGCCGTTTAGTGGAAGTTCAGCACAGCCCAATTTTTAATTGCGTGACGTCCTTCACACTCCACCCATCACATTGCAGGCACAATGTCAAGGTGGTACCAGCTTGGCTTTAGCCAGAGAGTAGCAAGGGGACAGTGGGGATGTGTTGGGGGGGCAGTGGCAAAATGCATCTTCGCCTATGTAGACAAAAATCTTAGCACCGGCCCTGCCCCTGATATACACCATCATTTTTTTACTAACTTCTCTATGATGGTTGTTGTACAAAAGCCACCCCAGTCCAACTCTGTTAAATCTGACCCAAGGTTCAAAAAATGTTCAGGTATCTGAGCTCTGTGCCTGGAAATACTCAACTCAAGTGCAAACAATACATTAATAATTTTGCATTGCTTTAACATTCCTAGGTATATCATCAGCATTGGACTAATTTAAAATTCATAGTTTGATATTTAGAAATTTGCTAAACAAGTGATTTAATGAAGCATTTTGATTCCATAAGTGAAGAATTCTTTGCAAGGTTGGAGATTCAAGAAACAATGGCGTGACTTGCAATATAAAAATAACTGAATATACAGTTATTATACATTGACCATCATCATTCACACACATACTTAGTTTAATCTGTATACTAATATCCATGTCAGCTCACCTGAAATTTGCAACCGTTTCCTATTAACCATGTACATTTTTTTCATGAACAAACTGATTAGATTCGACCATCTTCTGGAAATATGATGAAAGTGATGGGAACACAAGCAGGACCAGTTCTACCTATCATAATATATCCAGACATTTTTATTATTGGTATTTCAGGACAGTAATGGATGAAAACGTAGTAATCTAGGCAGAGCCTTCCAGTAGCACTTTGGCACAAAAGTAATTTGCAAATATATTATAGCATTTCAAAAATTCAAATGTTTCTGGGATTGCAGGTATAATTTATATGAAGCTGCTTTTGTTTTCAATCTCTCCTTTGAAATGATGCAGGGCATACTGGGAATACCAGCTATATTTTCACCTGAATATTTATACAAAATAGATGTGAAAAGAAAACATAAAAATGTTAGAGCAACAGAATGTGGTTATGTCCATCTTCCCTGATGTGCTCTGTGTAGGTAAAAATTAAGTAAGCATAAAAATGTTTTTTGCAGTATTCAGTCAGGATTTTATCGAATTCCACCCAAATGCAACCAAACTGTAACCAATTCCTGACCCATTTTTCTCACCCATACAATTAAATAGTGCCCAAAGTTATATCAAATTTGGGTTACTTTGTAGAAGTGCAAAAGTACATCTTTATGCAACTATCAATTTACAATTTGCAGAAGCTATGGCTACTTTTTTTTAAAAAAATGTATTTTTTATACTTGGTAATAAAAATGTCAGCAAAATTAATACTGCCTGGCATTTTTTATTAATCAGCATAAAACATCCATTTGATGTTGCCACACTGTCCAGCATGTTTACCCCAACCCAGTTTTCAAACGTCCTCAGCTTTTCTTACGAGGTTTGAGCATTGGGGTTCCTCCAGAGGCTGCTAGGGATTCCTTGAGAAGTGAGTGGTGGAAATCTAACTTCCTGTCTGATGGTGACTGCATAGGTCAAACCCTGACATCACTAGGCAGATAGTGTCGTGGGACCAGCTGAGCCTCTCCTCTCATCTTTCAGGTAAGTATCCACCAACACCAATGACGTTTTGCCTTCCCATTGACCACTAATGTAACCAAGCATTCTTCTCACTGTTAATCAATATATAAGAGCACTACAGTGACCACAAATATAGGGGGCATTTCTCTACAGACCTCAAAAGTAAGCCACCTCAGCACTGACCACCAATATAAATGTGTACTTCTACACTGACCGCAATTGTAAGTATGCACTTTTTCACTGACCACCAATGTAGGTGGGTACTTCCCCACTGATCATTAGACAAGTGCACTACCAAAAAATGTATTTTGTTTCCCTTTCGTTTAATTTGTTTTTTTTTTGTTTATTGCATCATTCGTTATGATTGGCATTCGTTGCTTCGGATCATTCATAACTTCTGATGCAATTATATTCATTCCTTTCCATTCATTTAGATGCAGCATTCGCTACTTCAGATAATTTGTAACTTCGGATGCATTCATATTGGTTCCCTTCCATTTGTTTAGATGCGGCATTCGTTACTTCAGATAATTCGTAACTTCGGATGCATTTGTATTCGTTACGTTCCATTCAGTTAGATGCAGCATTCATTGCTTTCAGATAATTCATAACTTTGGATGCATTCATATTCATTACATTCCATTCGTTACTTCTCCGTGTCACAAGAGACTCACAAATACAACAAAACAGTGCCACCGGCCCACCACACCCTGTCTGGACTGTCTGGATGGAATGCAGTCTGACACAGAAAAAGGGAATAATGGACAAACTCATTGGCCACAGATAACACACTAACACTGCCCATCCGAAAAGCGAATGAATCTGAATATATCCGAAAGAAAAATGAATACAAATGCATTCAACAATTATTTTTTATATTCATCAATAACGAATAGTTAGAAAGAGCGAAAATATGAAAAACAAAATTATTTGAATGTAATAGATTTGTTAACCACTTCAATACTATGCACTTAGAACACTTTACTACCAGACCAATTTTAGTTTTCAGTGCTGTTGCGCTTTGAATGACAATTGCGCGGTCGTGCGACGCTGTACCCAAACAGATTTTTTATCATTGGGCACTGATGTGGCAGTACTGATTGGCACTGATGAGGTGGCACTGATGAGGTGACACTGATAATGAGGCACTTATATGCAGCGATGATGAGCACTGTTAGGCGGCACTGATAAGCAGCACTGATGGGTACTGAGAGGTGGCACTGATATACAGCACTGATGGGCACTAATATGCAGCACTGACGGACACTGCTAAGTGGCACTGATGGGCACTCATAGACAGCACTGATTGGCACTCATAGGCGGCACTGGGCACTGATAGGTGGCACTGATGGGCACTGATAGGTGGGCACTGGTAGGTGGCAATGGTGGGCACTGATATGTGGCACTGGTATGCATTGATAGGGGCACTGGTGGGCACTGATAGGGGCACTGGTGGGCATATACACTGATAGGGGTGGTCTAGGGTGGCATCTGAAGGTGGCACTGAGTGCCATCCACACTGAGCATTATGTCACTTACCTGGTGGTCTAGGGGGTTCTCCCTGGTGGTCCAGATCGGCTCCCTGGTGCTCCCTGGTCGGCTCCCTGGTGGTCCTGGGTGGGCACATCCCTGGTGGTCCCTGGGCAGGCTCCCTGGTGGTCTAGGGTGGCGATCCGAGGGAGGGCTGTGCTGATAAATCATCAGCACAAACCCTCCCTGTCAGGAGAGCAGCCGATCGGCTCTCCACTCCTCAGGTCTGCAGACCTGAGTACAGGAAAGCCGATAAACGGCTTTCCTGTATTACACTGTGACCAGCCGTGATTGGTCACGGATGGTCACATGGTAAAGTGCTTCGGATCGAAGTGCTTTACCGAGATTGGTATTGCGGGGGGGTCAGACTGACCTCCCACACCACCGATCGCTGTGATGCGCGCCCCCTAGGGCACGCGGTGGCTTGTTATCCTGAGGACGTCATATGACGTCCAGTCAGGATAACTAAGCCACTTCCCGGCCGTCATTTTGCATACGGCGGTCGGGAAGTGGTTAAAGTCGTAGGTTGAACCGTTTTTCGTTCTTTCGGATTTATGTATTTTTGGATTTTTGTTCTTTCGGGTTTTCGTTCTTTTGGATTATCCTTCTTTCTGACAATTCGTTTTCAAACGCATTTGTCAAAAGAGTCTTTCATTCATTCGGATGCTCCTGAATGAACGAATATGCCAAATTTTGTCCAAAAACAAATTCGTAATGAAACTAATTGCGATGTCTACTGATGATTTCTGTGCCTTATTTTTATTTGTTTCTTTTCCTAAAAATATAGATTGGAGGGGGTCATTAAACACTGATCCAATATAAAATCAATATATGCTAAGTATGCCACATCCTTTAGTTATTATTATATCTGAATCATAAATTCTTAAATTTTAAAATAGATATACAGTACTTAAATTGTTTATCCATCTTTACAAAACCACAATGACCCACCTATAAACATTTATGAAATAAGACACTAGGATTAGTTCAAAAATCAATAACCGCAGGATACATATTCTTAATTTTAATTTTTAATGCGTCAGTTTTAGTCCAATAAGATTTGAAAACTATAGTCACATGACTAAAAAAAAAAAAGGTCAACAACCTTGTTTTAAAGCTATGGGAATTGAACCTCTTGTCTTAAGAACTCATCTTTCTCTTTTCAGACCCAAAGAAATCCAAATATGTCTAATTTTGAAAGCAATTAAGGGGTTAATAAGTGTAATCTAAAATACTTTCACAAAACACAGTTATGACTTGCCATATTCTACACACAGTAATAAATCATTAACAAAGAAATAGCAAAGATATGGTTTTTATAATATAATTATATTTTAATATATTATTGGATCTTAATGATATGAAAAAACAGATTTGCAGTGTACAGGCATAGCTGAGAAGCATTAGAACATTTATTTGAAATCATAACCTGCCACAACATTCTAATATGGAAGTTTAATGTTCTTGTGTATGTTTAGTTATTGCTTTTAGGACAATTTTACATTTTTTTTAAAAAAAATATCTTAATTGTGTGAATAGTCTAAATTTAAAGAGGAGCTCCTGGCTCCTTCAGAAAAAAAATAAAAGTCAACAGCTACAAATACTGTAGCTGCTGACTTTTAGGACACTTTGAGGACACTTACCTGTAACGGATCCAGTGGTGTTTTTACCCCAGCCGATTTTTCAATCGGCTCTCGGGTTCTGCCACTGCCATTTCTTGTAAGGGAAATTGGCAGTGAAGCCTTGTGGTTTCACAGCTGGTTCCCTACTGCGCATGTGCGAATTCTGCTGCACTCTGTGCATGGCCCGATGGCGGAGGAAGAAGGGAGGATGAACTTCCAGGAGACTTTGTTGTGGATGACAGGTACCTGCTCACCCCTTACCCTAAATGGTGCCAAGGTGCCAAATGTGGCAGCGGAGGGAGGGAATTAAAACAAGCAGAGCTTCCCCTTTTAGGTGTAGCTCCGCTTTAAATGCTGATTCACATAAACAAATGGGGGGGTAAAACCATGTGGTTTAACTGCTATTTTACTGCTCCTCGACTGTTCCCCCTTTAGCATGAAAGGCAGCAGCTGGAGTGTACACATATAATGGCTGCAGGTCTTTGCTTCACAGCTGTGGCAAGAATTTTACCTCCTGTCGCATTCAGCAGGTACTACCGCCCACCAAATGTGACCCATTCAAGTGAATGGGACCACTGTGCAAAAGCATTCAATGCACACAGTTGTGGCGTGGTAGACCAGTTATAATGGGGTTAAAACAGACCACCTCACCTCCTTACTGCCTGTCAAATGCCATCACAAGAGTGATCTGAATGCAGATCACTCTTCAGAGAGCAATGCAAATGTAAATGAGGCCTTAGGCTGCAGCTCAATGATTTCTACAAGTAGATATCCTGCTATGCTGTATAAAGATTAAATATCCTAGGCCAGGGGTGTCAAACTGGTGGCCCTCCAGCTGTTGCAAAACTACAAGTCCCATCTGCCATCTGACTCTGCCTGTAGGAGTCATGCTTGTAACTGTCAGCCCTGCAATGTCTCATGGGACTTGTAGTTACGCAACAGCTGGAGGGCTGCCAGTTTGACATCTGTGCCCTAGGCTGTAAATTGATGTGAAGAGCAGACAATTAAATTCCACATCTACAGGTAAATGTGTCATAGGCAAGACACAACCTTCCCTTTTTATGAACTAACTTTGGTTAAGTTAAGGCAGTCAACAAGTTTTTTTGAAAGCATGCACTACAAACTAAATCACAGTTTTTTGACAAGTAAAGAAAAATGTTATAAACAGGGTGCATTTATTATCTTATAAACAATGGAAAAAAATTGAAGTCAGGCAAAGCAGGTAAATACACAGTCACAATTGTAAACATTTGCAAACCATCTTACCTGCTAATGGGTGTGAAATTATGTCCAGACACTTTTGTAAAATGTATACATACTGCCAGACAGCACAGCCTAGGATGGTGGCACCACCTTCACTGTTAATCTTAAGGAATTTTTGGTTGTCAACTTTGAGTGTGTTGCTTGGAAAATGAAGTAATGATGATGAATAATCATAAATTATAATGGATAATGAACAAATGAGTAACAACTGATAAATCTTTAACTCTGCTCACTGTTTCCTGCTGTCAGTGTGTTCTCTGTTAACACATGTGCATGCAGCAGAACCTGATTGACTGCTTAAGCTGCTCTCCCCAGACATCGTGCTGCTGTGCAAGGGATTATTTAGGAAAGAATCTGGTACTTATAATTGTTTATGTAAAGAAAAAAATTTTTAAAGTATATGTAAATGCTCAAAATGGACTTTTCAAAATACTGATGCCGTTTTTTATATATAGGTGCAAAAAAACACCAGTTGATCCTGCCAGAAATTCAGTGCACACCTCCTGTGCTATCGTAAAGTGATTGTAAATTGCTTTTTTTTTGTAAATTACAATACATAAGATGTTATATTTAGCTGCGCTGTGCAATGCTATAATCCCTTAGATGGGCTTCAGGTACCCTCACCTAAAATGGAAAAGTCCAGCAGTGAAAGAAACAAAATAGTGAGTAAAAAATACATGTAATTAATAGGCAGTTTGAAAGTAAGGAAACAAAAGGTTACATCTGTTTAGTATTAAAAGAGTGGATGCCAAAAAAAAAAAATTCTGGGTGGAACTCCACTTTAATGCAGAGAATTCATTAAGGTAAAATACATTGTGGCTTTAGATTTAAGCTGTAAGCATCATTATCAGCTCTTTCTCATTCACCTCCCCCTATGGTATGGAGATGAGTAGCAGGGTAGGTGATCTGTAGTTCCAGCACACTGTCTTTGGATGGCAATGCAGCTCCTTCATAAATACAGTATGATGAATAAGTGTTGTCATCCTAGCATAGGAAATGTGTTACCAGCAAGATTACTAGATGAAAGTATAGGGAAAAAAGCCAGAAAAAGACAACAAATGCAGTCACCACATCTAAGGACTGCTAAGCTGCAGTGAATTATACTAATGGATTACATAAATGAATAAATGCATAAAATGAACCAAAAGTCATTCTTGCTTCCCCTTAAATTTTGGCTGTTTAAAAGTCCACATGTGTAACCTTAGGCTGCAGTTTCTACAGTATATATAGAGATTTAGCTGGTTTGCTGCTTTGAATTTTTTTGTTTGGGGATTTTGCTGTCATACCAAAAATAATAAAAAGAATTAACAATATAAAGCCAAATTGCAACATTACTGATCATTTTATTTGGATTAGAGAATGCTTGAAAAAATAATTATTCTTTAAACAGCTTATTTTTCATACCTTAACCAGCAGTCATTGAAGGAAACTGACATGTAATAGGAATGGTTTTATTTAATAATACAGCGGTTCTTGCTACCATGTCTAAAGATATTGTAGTTCATTTACTAAAAGGGTAGATCATGTTTACTTTGTCAAATGTTGGTTCACTTTTCTTTGTGAATGAAGTGAAGGTGTTTGCACTAGTTTGAATACCAAATAATGTGCAAAGAAAGTAAAAAAAAAAGGGAATTTTTGCACACGCATGGTTGGTTAATTGAAATTAGCACTGCTTTTTTTTTTTTTTTTTTAGTTTCAATCATTTTTATTGAGAAAATGACAAAGTGACAAGAAAATGCATGTGGTTAAGAATAAAACCAAAGAGAAAACGAGAATACTTGTAAGCAACCTGGCCTTGCATCAAGTATTGGGGCTGAAACCCATCAGTACAGAAGTAACAATGAATAAAGTAGAGAATTATAGGATTGGTATAGTGAAAAAAAACAAAGAAAAAAAGAAAAAAGTGAGAGCCTTAAAGGCCTGAAATGGCTCTTAATGTGTAACCTTAATTCCTCCAGAGTTTTCCAAAGAGGAAAGAGCCATAGGGTCAAATAGAATGAGAAGAGCAGACATGAAGGAAAGAAAAAGAAAAGAGTCCATAGAGTGTAGACTAAAGACCAGCATGGAATGATCCAATCTTAAGACCCCTTTCACACTGAGGCGCTTTCTTAGTGTTTCTGTGCTAAAAAAAGTGCTTCCAAAATGCTTCTAAAACGCTGCCCATTGCTTCCAATGTACCTATTCACACTGGCGCCGCGTTTAAAAAAGTCCTGCAAGCATGATTTTTTGTGCTTATTCTGAGCGCTTAAAATAGCGCATTAAAAACGCCCTATACATTGAAATGAATGTAAAGCGCTTTAAAAGCGTGTTAAAAGCGCCAGCAAAATGCCCAGAGGTTGTGGAAAGGTCAAAATACCAGGAAGTAAACAGGATGTAATGTAGGGAGATGTGCTATTTATTTAATGCTAGCGCTTCAAAAGTGCTTGAAAAATGCTTGGGCGTTAGCACTAATTATAGCGCTAATGCGGGAAAAATGCGCCAAAAGCGTGGTAATAAAACTTGATGTTTTGCACGCGTTTTTCAAACGCCTCAGTGTGAAAGGGGCCTAAGAGAGGATAAACTGGTGGTTCTATAGAATGAACAGAAGTCCCATATACTTTGCCCATGGTTTCCAAGTTTTTTCTGTAGAGTCTAAGAGCTTGCTAACCATCTTTTCCTGGGCCATAATCCAGGAGATCTTCCTCTTGGCTCTAGTGAAGGAAACAAATGTTTGCTCCAAACATTGGCAATAGTTAGTTTAGCTCCCGTTAGTATGAATTGGTTAAGACATTGTAAGCTTTTCAAATCTGTGGCTTCTGGGAAATTGATAAGTGCAATATGTGGGGATTTCAGGATCGATAAAATTAGCAATGCTTTTTTATTCACTTTGCTAAGTGAACCGCCATACTTCTTTGGTAAATCAATTCCAATACATCAAGTCTTAAAGCATGAGATAAAGGAAACAAACCTGAATGATATTATGCAAGGCAGATGTTGAATGTTCAAATGTAAAGCAGGGCTCAGGAAAGTCTTTCTGAAGATCTGAATTAGCAATCCACACACAATACTGCTCTGAGCACATCCAACCCTCAAGTGAACAGATGAACTCACTACAGGCTCTTAGACGTGACTTTGCAGTAAGTCTAATGCTTTTGTATAAATCTGTAACAAGGGGCAGGGTAGCAAATCTGATCACTACTCTCCAATTCCCAGCACACCTCATGATTTCACTCTTGTCCTACTTACTCCAGTAACCAGGGGCAACAACATGCAGCTTCAAGATCAACAAGCCAAAGATACAAGCCATCTCTTCTTTTTTTTAACCCACCCTGAACTGTGCAGGTGTCACATGTCTGGTGGTGGAGTCTGACTTATGCAGGAGTAACCTCTCTTGTGACCCTGATTCGCGAATCCCTGGTAGAGCAGACAGGAGGTTCAGGAGT
Source organism: Glandirana rugosa (assembly GCA_018402905.1). NCBI lineage: Eukaryota > Metazoa > Chordata > Amphibia > Anura > Ranidae > Glandirana > Glandirana rugosa. Next base: position 169,417 of record BLSH010215556.1, on the reverse strand, counting down.
GAGGATGGCACAAGGGTTGAGCTGGTCACCGGTGACAACTGAAGTGGCTCCTCTGGTCACATGCTAGTTGACAGAATGGTGGTACAGGCTGGGTCGGCAACTGGCTGCAGTGCAAAGGGAGTAGGCAGAAGAATGGTCGGACACAGGCAGAGTTCATTTAACAGGCTGGCAGCAAAGGGAGCAGGCAGAAGAGTGGTTGTGGAAGCCGAGGTCAGTGCAGGCAGAGATCAAAGCAAGGTCAAGACAAGCCGGTTCACAGGAAACAGATAATCAGGTAACGGGTCACTCAGGAACACACAAACGCTGTAGAATGGACAGCACTGGTTGCAGGGTGCTGTCTGCTTAAATGGGCCTTTTGGGCACCCATGCACAGGCTTCCAGACCCGAATTCCAGGGGCACCAGCTGTTTCCTGACATTGCCCACCCCAAGGGGCAGCCTCCAGATGCCCAGCTGGGCAAACTTAGCAGGGTTGTTATCCTTGAAAGAGTGGATAAGCTCATCCAGGTGGATGTTGGCTTCGGGCTCTCAGGAGCTCTCTTCAGGGCCGTAACCCTTCCATTTCACAAGGTATTGAACACTGCCACCCCTTTTTCTGCAGTCCAGGATGGATTCACTTTCAAATTCTTCCTCACCATCCACTAAGATCGGCCCTGTCTTGCACCCAGGGAAAGGATTTGGGGTCAAGGGCTTCAACAGAGCCACATGAAAAACTGGATGGACCCTCAGAGACGGCGGGAACTCCAACACATACGCCACTTGGTTGATCTTCCTTTTTACCTGAAAGGGTCCAATGAACCTGGGTCCCAATTTCCTCAATGGACAGGCCAGTTTGAGGTTTTTTTGTGGCGAGCCAGACTTGCTCTCCGGGTTGTAGTTCCAACTCCCCCCGTTTCCCTTTGTCAAAAGTCTCTTTATTGCATTGCTGAGTCCGGGCCAAGGTTTCCTGTAAGAGTTTTTTATTTTCCTCCAGTAATTTGGTTGTCTCCTGTACTGTGAGTACTATGCTTTCAGGGTTACCTGTAGGCATGAAGGTTGGATGAAAGCCATAGTTGGCCAGGAATGGGGATTGCTTAGTGGCTGACTGAACCGTATTGTTGAAGGCAAATTCAGCCAACGGCAGCAGAGAGGCCCAGTCATCCTGTGAAAATGAAGAGAAGCAGCATAAATATTGCTCGAGTGTCTGATTCTCTCCGTCTGGCCGTTGGTCTTTGAGTGGTAGGGAGAGGAGAGGGCAAGTTCAATGTCCAGAGGGGAACACAGAGCTTTCCAAAATTTGGATGTAAATTGCACTCCGCGGTTGGAGGCGATGCTTGAGGAACTCCATGGAGTCTGAATATTTCCCGGATGAAGATTTCAACCGTTTCAGCCGCTGATGGTGTTCTTTTCATGGGCAAGAATTGCTCCATTTTAGTTAAACGGTCCACGACCACAAAGATTATAGAATACTCCTGGGGTGGTGGAAGCTCCATGATAAAGTCCATGGAAATCATAGACCATGCCCACTCAGGCACAGGAAGTGGCTTTAGTAGCCCCCATGCCTTGGTTTTACTGTTCTTGTTTTGAGCACAGGAGGGGCAGGAACTGACATACTTCCAACAGTCCTCGTCTGCCCGGGGCCACCAGTAGGAATGTAACAGAAGTTCAGCAGTCTTGCGAGATCCAAAATGACCTGCTAGCTTATGGTCATGACAGGATGCCAGAATTGATAAGCGCTCCTCCTCTGGTACAAAGAACCTATTTTTGTGCCACAATAACCCATCTCTTGTTACCAGATTGGGGTCTGCTGGTTTGGGAGTCTTAGCCAGAGACTGCCTAAAGCGAGACAGCAAGTCCCCCTGTGTCAACAGAAAGTTTCTAGTGTGCAGAACAGTGTCCGGAATTGTGGAATCTCCAGGTTTGCAGAACATTCTGGACAAGGCGTCTGGTTTGGTGTTCTGTGACCCAGGCCTGTACGTGACGTGGAAGAGGAAGTATGGGAAGAAAAGAGCCGACTGGGCTTCATGAGGTCTAAGTCTCTGGCTGATCTGAGGTACTCGAGGTTTTTGTGGTCAGTAAAGATCAGAATAGGGTGCCTGGCTCCTAACAGATAGTGCCACTCTTCCAGGGCAGCTTTGATAGCCAGTAGCTCATGATCTCCCACGTCATAGGATAGCTTATGGGAGAAGAATGCCACTGGGTGAAGGGCAGCCTTGGCTCCTTGTCTTTGCGACAGCACGGCTCCAACAGCAACTTCGGAAGCATCCACCTCCAGAACAAATGGCAGAGTCGGATCAGGGGGTCTCAGGGTAGGTGCAAACATGAATAGACCTTTCAAGGTCTCAAAGGCTTTATGGGCTTCCAAGGTCCACAAGAACCATGTATCCAGTTTAGTGAGCTGCGTGATCGGTGCGATGATAGTCGAGAATCCCTTTATAAACTTCCTGTAGAAGTTGGCGAAGCCAACAAAATGCTGAATTCCCTTCTTGTCTGTGGGAGCAGGCCATTGGAGGATAGCAGAGACCTTTTGGGGGTCCATAGTAATACCTGTGACCGAGATAATGAGTCCCAGGAAGGGAATACTGGATTGTTTCGAATTCGCTTTTATCGGCCTTGGCGTAAAGTCTGCGCTGCCACAGGTGACTCAGAACACAGGCAATATGTTTGCGGTGCTCTTCCAGAGTGGGGGAGAATATCAAGATGTTGTCTAAGTAGAGGATTATGAAGAGATCCAGATAATCTTTGAACACATCGTTCACGAAGTGCTGGAACATAGCTGGGGAGTTGCAAAAGGGCATCACCAAGTACTCAAAGTGCCCGAACTGGGTGCGGAAGGCAGTTTTCCATTCATCGCCCTCTTGGATACGGACCAGATTGTAAGCCCCGCAGAGGTCCAGCTTTGTGAACACCGTTGCCGTTCCAAATCTCTAGAAGGGCTCTGGGACCAAAGGCGGGGGATAACGTTTTTTGACCGTTATCTTGTTTAACTCTTGGTAGTCTATACAAGGCCTCAGGGTGTGATCCTTCTTTTTGATGAAGATTCCAGCTCCCACTGGGGACGTAGAGGGCTGAATGAAGCCCTTCTGCAGGTTGTCATCTAGGTAGACTTTGAGGGCCGTGAGCTCCAGGGAAAATCCTTCCAAAAGGGATCTCGGCTCCAAGAAGGAGCTCAATAGGACAGTCATATGGCCCATGGGATGGTAGCAGTTCAGCCCCCTTCTTACTGAACACGTCTACGAAGGAGTGGTAGACTGAAGGAACTGACAGGCGGGTATCAGGATCAGAGTCAATATCGAGACTGTGCAGAGTGGGGTTAGGCTCTTCAGTTCCTGGGAAGCAGTGTTGGAGGAAGTAAGGTGACAGAAATTTGGTCTCACCAGTAGCCCAGTTGATGCAGGGGCTGGGAGCCTGCAACCAAGGTAAGCCGAGGATAATTGGAAAAAGTGGGGACGCGATGACATACAATAGCAGGAGTTCCTGATGACTGTCAGGGGTGGAAGTAGGTAAGGGAAGTGTCTCATGTGTGACGACACCTGACTTGATGGTAGTGCCATCAGCCAAACGTACGAATTTGGATCACAACGGAATCTGGTACTGGGCCACGAAATTCTGGTCAATGAATACACTGCATGCACCGGAGTCAATAATCACGGTCACCAGGATGCTCTTTTCTTTACTTCATTGGTAAAACATGAGTATGTGCAAGTGATTATAATTCTTCAGCTGGAGCAAGTGTTTATGCACTATAATTAAATATTAGCACTTTTACTCTTTAATGTATTAGAGGACATAATAAGGCATGACAAGAGCGCGGGTGGGGAGTTACATTTTGTTCTATGAAATGAATCAAACCCTGTGGTTTGCATTTGGTTTTCCTGTTTTTTTCCTCTTTGTGAATGCCTGGAACCATAAATCAGGCAAAGACAGAAGTGCCGTAAAATCACACTTTTTAATAAAATGGTAAAATGTTATAAACAGAGTAAATGTGGTCAAAACATAGCCAGGGTTCGGTAACCAGGACGGATAGAGAAACAGGAGTCCAGAGATCAGCGAGGTCACACAAAGGGAATGCAGGATCAGGAGCCAGGAGGAGAGTCAGCCGAGCAGGGTCTTGAATCCAGGAACCAGAAGGGAACGTCAAACAGGCAAAGTCTTTCACAGGAACACAGAACAGAGATTTCTCCAGAGATGTTGACCAGGAGAAGGCATCTGAGATCTGATCCAGGCAGTTTATATAGCTAGGAGAGCTGGCTAATGAGCAGGATATGGAAATCAGGTGTGGCAGAGTGAAATCTGAGACTGGCAATTAACCCTCAGCTCAGCAGCTTGCTCTGAGAAGAGAGGGCTGAGCCCAGCCCTGACAGTGAAACTGTATTACAGCAAATTCTGACTTTGATGTTCTAAGTCACCCTTTGCTATCAGTAGAGAATCTGGCCTAATATAGGCATGCACCTTGTGGAGAATTGGCTGGATATTTCTTTGAGTCCTTTGTAAATACTGTATACATGCTCAGAGTGTTTAGTACTCTAAGTTACAGGTGTCTTAATAAATAAATAATAATATTTATAAATGTGCACTTTTTATTCATAAGAACACTTGTGTTAAAACTAATGCTGATCAAACTAGAAAAGGTACTTTTTTGTCAAACAAAAAAAAAAATATTATTTTTCAAAAACAATATTGCCTTTGGAAAGCTTTGTTTGTTCTGGAAAAAAATAGGAGTATATCAGTCTCTGGAGATATTATCACCAAATCAATGGATCCATTACTGAAATGCAAAAAATTCTCTGGTCCATATGGGGTATACAGATGTCATAGATGCTCAGTAGATTGCTTTAAAAATTCTTCCCTAAATGTACATAATATAACTGGGTACTGACATTTATAGGTAAAGTTGATCCAGGGAATATTTGATTGCCTCTTGGGGGATCGGGAAGGATTTTTTTTCCCCTGCTGTAGCAAATTGAATCATGCTTTGCTGGGGTTTTTGCCTTCCTTTGGATCAACTGTGGGTATAGGATTGTGTATATAGGATTGTAGGTTTTTTCCCTTTTGTTGGTTGAACTAGATGGACTTGTTTCTTTTTTCAACCTGACTAGCTACAGTATGAGAGATGAACTGGTTATTAAACTTCCTGTAAGTGACACATCAAAAGTTAAGAATAACAAAAAAATTAAATAAAAAATAAAGGACCAAACTTCTTAAAGTAGAACTATGGGCAAAACTTATTTTTTCATTTTGGATAGAGTAAGGGAGATTTTTTTTCACCATCTCTGTCCCATTGCGGAGATTTCCCTTCACCTTGGCTCATAGCCAAACAGGAAGTGAGAGGAAATCCCTGCAAATTAAAGGAATTTTTGGGCACCCCCAGCCCACTAGCTGTCTCCATTGGAGTGTTTCCCATGTATTACTTTTTTGGGGACAACCCAAAAATCGGGGTTCTCTTTTTACTTTCACTTTCAATGATAATGGTAAACATGACAAATAGAGCGGGTAAATCTCCTTCCCGGTCACAGACAGCAATAAAAACTGACAGGGGTTCTAATCCCTCTTGACCCTGTCCACAACTAAAAAAAAAAGCTTTTCCTTTAGTTATACTTTAATTCTGGCCAAAGTTTGCTCAGCAGGAACATTGCTGTGCATGTACAAAAGGCTTAATGTAGGTGTAAACGTGTGTGGTTTAGCACAAAATATGTCGCACAGCAGTGCAGAAGGAAATGGATGATGGGAACCCAGCAGGTAGCATTTACAGTCAAGGCTTAGTTCACGCCTATGCAGTTTGTTTACAATTTCTCTTTATTATTTTCATAGCAATTTTTTAAAAATAACAATTGCATACAGTTACATTTACACATCATTAAGCAGGTTTTGTATATTTTGTTCTTCTATATATAGGGATAACTTATTCTCTCAAGGATGCCTCTACTCCCTACTATATTCTCTGCAAGCTATTCCATTATCCCTCCATACACTTAATCCCATATCACATCAACAACACCTACATCCATACTGTATTTCTGTTAACCCTCATCTCTCCTACCGAACCTCCACCCTGCGCGACCCTTGATCATAAATAAATTAATATATGCCCAAATCAGCTTGTGGATCTCTTAAGGAGAAATCTATATCTGCTCCATGATGAATGTATACTCAAACACTCAAGCATCCAACTTTCATACAACAAAGAGAAAAAATAAATAAAATAAATAATAATAAAAAAAATAAATAAATAAAAAGGGGGGGAACCCAAATAGAAGAAGGGTGGGGGAGGGGGGATGGGAAATCTTACCCTATCCCTATTATAGGACTATTAGGTTTCCGCCAGTTACGTGCTATAATTGTTCGTGCTGCTATGATCATATATCCTAAAATATCTTCTTTGATAGATTTTGTTGATCCTGGAATAATTGAAAGCACTGCAATATTAATATTTGCTTGTAATTCTACTTTAGATATTTCTTGATAAATATAAAAAATCTTCTGGCAAAAATTTAGTACTAATTGACATTGGTACCAGATGTGAGTCATAGTACCCTTCTCTTTTCCACACCTCCAACAGATTTCTTGATTATTATTATTTATTTTATGCAAATCTACTGGACATCTATACCATCTAGTCAATAATTTACAACTTCTTTCTTGATGTTTAGCAGACATTGATAGTTTATGCGTCACTAGAAACGCCCTTTCCCATTTCTGTATAGGGATTATCGTCTCTGTTTCCCATTTTCTAAGACATGTTAATTCTGTAAGAGGGCTATCTGGCATTAATAGTTTGTATATAGTTGATAGTCCATGTAGAGGCTTCTGTTCCTGCATCAGCAGTTGTTCAAATTTAGTCAGGGGTCTGTCTAGTGGTCCGATCTGTTGTAAATGTTTAATAAACATCTTTAGTTGGTAGTATTGTATCCATTTAGATCCACTGTTGGGACCCATATCCGTCAATGGACAAAGTCTGCCATTTCTCATCACCTGAGCGAGTCTCGTGTTATCTCTTTTATGCCATTTAAGGAATGTCTGGACTTCTAGTGCAGGTGGAAACATGGGATTAGAGAATAATGGAGTCATTGGTCCAATATATGATGAAAGGAGTTTTTTTTCGTAATAATATATCCCATGTTTTCAATGTTGAGGAAATGAGAAGGGGCATATTTTTTCGCCCTCGGCCTAAGCCGAGAATCGATCCATGGCAATTATCCAAGTTTTAGTAGAACAATATCTTCTTCTAGTTTTACCCATTGTTTAGAATCTCCATTATGAATCCAGTCTATAACCCTTACAATGAATGCTGATCTTGCATATGCTGTAAAGTCTGGTAGTGCCAGGCCACCATTTACTTTAGCTCTAATTAAAATTTCTCTTTTTATTCGAGAAGGTTTATAGGCCCAGATAAAACTGCCAATCATTTTGCGTAACTGTCCCATAGGATTAATTGGTGGACCTATTGGAATTGTTTGAAATACATATAATATTTTTGGCAATATGTCCATTGTTATTATATTTATTCTACCTATAAAAGAGAAGATCGGTTTATTATATCTTTGTAACAATGCAATAGCGTTATGAATTGTGTGGGAAAAATATATTTCCCACAGCCTAGTTAAGTCCCTGGGGATAAATATACCCAAATATTTAATAGCTGTTTCCTGCCATTTAAAATGATTTTTTTTCTGAAGAATTTGTTGAGGTTTCTTTGACAATTAAATATTTAGTGCTTCTGTTTTATCGTAATTAACTTTAAAGTTACTTACGTCTCCAAATCTTTTAAATTCTTTAATAAGATTAGGTACCGTCACACTTGGATTGGTCACATAGATCAGTAAGTCGTCTGCGTATACCGACATTTTATAATTATTGTCCTTTATTTGAATTCCTTGAATATCCGGGTTATTGTGAATAGCTGTTGTTAAATGTTCCATTATTATTACATATAAAAGGGGGGATAAGGTACATCCTTGTTGAGTCCCATTTGAGATTATTATAGGGTCCGAAAGGATTCCATTTGTGCGTATTCTAGCTTTGGGGTTAACATAAAGAGCCATTATTTTTTTAAGCATTTTAGGTCCTATACCCAGCTGTTTCTTCCAAAAAGCCCCACCCTACTCTGTCAAATGCCTTTTCGGCATCTATTGACAGTAAACAAGCAGGGATGGAGCTCTTTTGAACATGTTCCACTAATGTAATTGTTTTCATTATGTTGTCCCTAGCCTCTCGACCTTTAGTAAAGCCGACTTGGTCTAGATGATTATGTGTTGGTAAAATGGATGTCAGTCTATTCGCAATAATTTTGGAGTCTAAACGTAAGTCTATATTAGTCAAGGATATTGGCCGATAATTATTACAAATCGTGTGTTCCTTATCTGGTTTTGGAATCACCGATATATGTGCCTCCATGCTTTGTGGGGCAAATGCCTGAGAAGCTGATATAGAGTTAAATGTTTTGTCCAAAATTGGGACCAGTATCTCCTGAAATACTTTATTGAACCTTGGAGTGAATCCATCTGGACCCGCGCTTTTGCCAGGGACCAATGATAATATAGCTTTTTGAATTTCTGTTGTTGAAAAATTTCTGTCTAATTCCTCACTTATATCTTTAGAGATGGCAGGTAGGGCTGTATCTTTTATATATTGTTGTATTTCTTTTTGATATATTTCTGGGTTCCTTTTGTATAGTTGATTGGGTATATTGTATAGCTTTGAATAGAAGCTTTGAAATGTCTTGGAGATTTTTACCGGGTCATATGTAATCTCTCCTGATTTTTTTTTAATTTTTATTATAGAGGTTAAAGATCTTCGTTGGCGTAAAGCCTTGGCCAAAAGTCGACCTGTTTTTTTCCCATGTTGGAAAAAAAGGGCCCGGTTTTTATCTCTTAGTCGTAAAGATTGTTCATTTAACAAGTTTTGTAACTCGGTTCGATTTGGTTATCTCTTTTAACAGGTTTGATATTCTAGTGGTCTTAATTGCCTTAAGTCTGATACCATGTTTAACCACTTGCCGACCGCCGATCGGCATCTGACAGCGGCAAAGTGGCTCGTTCCCGCAAAACACCGTCATACAACGGCGGCTGCGCGAACGAGTTTAGTGAGCGCCCGCGCGCTCACTGTGTTCGGGGAGGGCCAGGGAGCGGGTGCGGCGGCTTCGATTGCCGCCGGCTACCCGCGATGGCCCCCCCCGGAGCGAAGGAGCGGAGGTCCGTGTATGTAAACACGGACCTCCGCATGTGCCTGGAGGCGAGGAAGCGAGGCC
>BLSH010215556.1:139320-149508 GCA_018402905.1 Glandirana rugosa | reverse complement strand
CTTGATTTATTTGAGTTTCCAGTTGCACCCTTTTTTGCTTGGTGGGGTTGGGGGGGGGGGGGTTTGCAGGCATATCCTATATGTCTATGCCTTCAATCCATTCTCTCTTAAGAAAAAAAAAAATTCCCCACCGTCCCCTTTATATGGGTTCAAGAGTCCGTAAGGGTCCACTACTGGATATTATTTTGCTCTATACATGAGCCTATTCATTTGACCAGTCCTTCCCTTTTTTTTTTCAAAAATCACAGTGGCATATACTGCCGAATCCTTCCGAGAGGGACTTTGAATGCCCAAGCCCAGCCGGAGTTAGCCGAAGCTTTGCCGTCTCTTCACCTGCTCTGTCAGCTCTACCCGTAACCTTGCATCCTATGCAGACTTCGGAGACTCCGCTGCTGAGTCTCCACGAGGGGAGCCGAAAACACCAGACACCAGCCAGTGTCCGCCGAGGGGACCAGGTCTTCCTGTCCGTCTCGACTGTTTCACTCACCACCACCGCTGCTCGAAACAGATCCCTGGGACGCCGCTCCAACCAGCTCCCACAAGCCCTGTGCGGCGGACGGAGGGTAGGAGGCCAGCATAGGCCCCCCTCGGGACCTTGGCTGACTGTAGTGTCCCGGTGTTAACCCCCCGGTGAACAGGCAGGTAAGAAGTAGACTCCACTGTCCCTTCAGGATACACGTCCAGCCGGATCAGATGGTCAGCTTGTTTAAATTTTTAGAAATAGGTCTGGATTAGAGGCTCGCCCAGACCATTAAGTTTAATGTATTTATATTGAGGCTTCACTTTCTAACCGCGGCCCATTATATTGCTATAGGAAGGGTGTGCACCTCCGTGTGAAGGAGCTCACTCTGCGGCCATCTTGGACAACAGCCCCTCCCCCCGGCTGCTCTGCATTGGTTCTACCTATGCAGTTTGCTTTTGATTCGTTACTGCACTGTTTTTGTACAAGGGATTTTAGCATAATTTTGCCATGATTTGCATTTTTTATGCTTTTTTTTGGGCCAATATGTTATTGGGTAGATTAACAAATGCAAATTGTGGAAAAAACACACTGCATGCTTTTCTGCAGCTTCTTCATTGAAGTCTAAGGAACAAAAAAAGCAAAAAAAAAGCACCGTTTTGTGTTTAAAAAAAAATGCAATTGCTCGTTCATAAGTTTCTGGGACAGTGCATCCATCACTCGGTACATTCGGCTATCTGTAAGATGGGGAGGGAAGGACAATGGAACAAACAGCTTAAATAGTAGGCATCATTTTACTAAACACAGCACTGCATATTAATGTACTGATGATGCATGGTTTTGGCAAAAGTAATTTATGTGAACTAACCCGTTAAACATATTTTCAACAGTCTCAATGTTATTACAGCATATTAGAAACAATTACATTTAAAAATCCTCATCTTTAAACCCAGATTTTCCTATTACGTTTGGGACTTTTTTCATAAAGTAAATACAATTATTTTAAAATATAATAAAAAACTTCAGGACTCATTTCATGATGCATTTTATTTTAATATTATAATGCAAGACATCACATTAACTATATCTGGATATTTCTGTGTACTTAAAATGTTGTATTGAGAAATGACTTTGCTTACAATAGGGCCATAGTTTACGTCACTAGTCTAGGGTATTAAGAGTCATTATTGTGAAGGAAAGCTTATTTTTAGCCGTTATCTCACCGGAGAATATTGGTGAAACTGAGGTCTCCCGTGGTTTATACATTAAGAACTGACTTTTAATTACTCCTTCACAAATAAATGACCTTTATTGCAACAAAAGCACTCTATGTGGCCAGAACATAGTGTTATACCAAGCTACATTTATAGCCAAAACAAATATCACATTATTCATTTAATTTCCATCCAAAATGAACACTTATAGTGTGTAGTCATGCAAAATACAACATTTTCTATATATCGATCAGACTTATGCAGTGAATTTTCTATGCTTCACTTACTTAAATACAAGGCATGATTCAAAATCAATTGTCTCTTCGTGACAAAGTTGGAATGGCAGCCAGTGCTGATTTTGTTCTCCAAGGAGCCTTCATAAACAATATATAGTTGTTTCAATGATAATTGCAGTTTAAAAAAGACAAAGTAAAGTGAAAGAAACTGATTATTTGTTTTTAGGCATTCCTTGGTCCTATCTGTGTTCTATTTGCTTCACCTTAAATCTTGATCCTGGCTTTGCTAGCTTGTCCTAAACCACTTACTCACTAGGTAGTAAAAGTCAGGAGCACAGTAAAAATGCTAGCTTCTCTGACTTCAAGAACCAAGGTAGCTTCCATATACTGTATATCTGTTCTTTTTAGGTTCATTTTAAACAGACTGCCACTTTGTCCTGAATGTGCTGAATGGGCAAGGCAACCGTGTCTCTTTCACTTCTGCTGTCTAGTCTTTACCATATGTCCCAGCTTTTTGAAATGGGAACAGGGGACACCTATTAGAAAAACTTTGTAGTGCTTTTTTACCACTACTACCAGCAATTTAGAAATTGGGTGAAAAATTTAGCACTGTGAAAAACTTTTTGAAAGATAAAAATTGCATTTTATATACAACTATATAGATCAGACCAAAAGAGGGATGAATGAGGAGGAAAGAGGGATGGAGGGGCATTGTTCCAAATCAGGGACTGTCCCTCAAAATCAGGGACAGTTGGGAGCTATGCAACACCAGATTGTAATATGATACACAGCTGCTAACAGGAGTTTGCAGATGTGATTTTTCTTCAAGCAGTTCTTTTTCTGCCTTTTTTATCCTGATTTGATTAGCCAATGAAAACACTATTGTGAAGCTTAGTAGGAAAGTCCACCTTGAAATTATTTTTAGTATTAAAGGAGACGTAAAAGAGCCTCAATGTAGAACTTACATAAGTGTATGGCTAAAGACAGCTGAGCCTTTGTAATTCCAATTGTACAAAACAGAAGTGGCTGGGCCAATCACAGGGCATTTTCTATCTTATCAGCGGTGTCACCTGATGTCACAGCTGCCCTTTGCCAGAACAGAGACATTGCCAATTGAGCTGCCATGCAATTAGTTCAGCTTGTCCAACCAAAAAAAAATCTTCTTAGTTTTGGACAGAGAAGGAAAGGATTAAAAGATGCTTGTCCAGGCACCCACCTAATATTGGGTGATAATTGTCTCCCAGCAGAAGAAAAACTGATTTATTTATTTATTTATTTATTTATTTCAGGTACTTATATAGTGCATACATTATATATTGTACATTCACATCAGTCCCTGCCCTCAAGGAGCTTACAATCTAAGGTCCCTAACTCACATTCCTACATACATATACTAGGGCCAATTTAGACAAGATCTAATTAACCTACCAGCATGACTTTGGAGTGTGGGAGGAAACCAGAGTACCCAGAGGAAACCCGTACAGGCACAGGGAGAACATGCAAACTCCAGGCAGGTAGTGTCGTGGTTGGGATTCAAACCAGTAACCCTTTTGCTGCTAGGCGAAAGTGCTATCCAAAAAATGTCAATTGTATATGATTTGCATATGTAAACAGTGATTGTACCACACATATGAGGTATTGCATCGTATGTCGGAGTAAGAGCAATCATTCTATGGCCATAACTCACGAATAACTCTAAACTGATATCCTGTATATGCTTTTAAAGTATCACCTACCTATGGAAGATTTTAAAGTGGTATCAAAGGTTTAGCTTTAAAAAAAAAAAAATAATAGTAACAAACATGTTATACTTACCTGCTCTGTGTAATGGTTTTGCACAGAGCAAAGCTGACCCTCTTCTTCTTGGGTCCCCGTCGTGCCCCTGCCTCCTCCCCCATTACCAGTGCCCCCAATAGAAATAGCAATTGCACAGAGCAAAGCTGACCCTCTTCTTCTTGGGTCCCCGTCGGTGCCCCTGGCTCCTCCCCCATTACCAGTGCCCCCAATAGCAAGCCGTTTGCTGTGGGGGCACTGGTGCATTCTCACTCCCGAGCCCTGTTCTATGAGTCCATAAGACACATAGAGCCACAGCTCGGCTAGGCTCCCCCACTCTCTCCTCATTGGCTCACTGGCTGTGATTGACAGCAGTGGGAGCCAATGACTCCTGCTGTTGTCTCAACCAATTAGGAGAGGGAGTCCCATGACAGCCGAGCACATTGCTGGATCTAGAGTGGGCTTAGGTGAGTATTGGGGTAGGCTGTGGGGGAGCAGCACACAGAAGGCTTTAATGCGTCCATGCATAGAATGCATGAAGGTAAAAAACTTTCAGCCTCTTTACAACCACTTTAAGTACCATAGTATATGTCACAGGCATGCACAATTTAAAAATTTGACATGTTTACGCAACGCAACATCATCTTTTATATTTTACATAAAAATGGTATTATGTTGTGTCTGTGTGCACTAAGATTCTCTTAAGTGTATTGTTTTCTGAAGATTTCATTTGATAAATGGCTGCTCATATATATAATGTTTGGCGTTCTTCTAAGTAATTTTCTAGCAAAAACAATGCAGATTTTATTATGTGTGCAAAAAAAAAAAAAAATTGCCCTGATAAATACTTTCTGGGTCACTAACTTGGAACAACTCTCACCCATTTAGGTCTGTAGTTGCCATGGTGCTGTTTATCTGATTAACTGTGACACCAGCCATTTGAGTAGTTGAAAAATCAGTTGAGAACTGATATACATTTGCAGTTATTACCAGAAGCAAGCCTTTAACCACTTCAATACTATGCACTTAGAACACTTTACTACCAGACCAATTTTCAGTTTTCAGTGCTATTGTGCTTTGAATGACAATTGCGCGGTCGTGCGACGCTGTACCCAAACAGATTTCTTATCATTTTGTTCCCACAAATAGAGATTTATTTTGGTGGTATTTGATCACCCTTGCGTTTTTTATTTTTTGCGCTACAAATAAAAAAAGACCCAAAATTTTGAAAAAAAAAAAATCTCTATTTTTGTCATAAAACTTTGTAAATAAGTAAATTTTCTCCATCACTGGTGGGCACTGATGAGGCTACACTGACGGGCACTGATGTGGCAGTACTGATTGGCACTGATGAGGCGGCACTGATGAGGTGGCACTGATGATGAGGCACTTATATGCAGCGATGATGAGCACTGTTAGGCGGCACTGATAAGCAGCACTGACGGGTACTGAGAGGTGGCACTGATATACAGCACTGATGGGCACTGATATGCAGCACTGACGGACACTGCTAAGTGGCACTGATGGGCACTCATAGACAGCACTGATTGGCACTCATAGGCAGCACTGGGCACTGATAGGTGGCACTGATGGGCACTGATAGGTGGGCACTGGTAGGTGGCAATGGTGGGCACTGATATGTGGCACTGGTATGCATTGATAGGGGCACTGGTGGGCACTGATAGGGGCACTGGTGGGCACTGGTGGGCATATACACTGATAGGGGTCCATTCCCTGGTGGTCTAGAGTGGCATCTGAAGGTGGTCTAGAGTGCCATCCACACTGAGCACTATGTCACGTACCTGGTGGTCTAGGGGGTTCTCCCTGGTGGTCCAGATCGGCTCCCTGGTGGTCCCTGGTCGGCTCCCTGGTGGTCCTGGGTGGGCACATCCCTGGTGGTCCCTGGGCAGGCTCCCTGGTGGTCTAGGGTGGCGATCCGAGGGAGGGCTGTGCTGATAAATCACCAGCACAAACCCTCCCTGTCAGGGATGCAGCCGACCGGCTCTCCACTCCTCAGGTCTGCAGACCTGAGTACAGGAAAGCCGATAAACGACTTTCCTGTGTTACACTGTGACCAGCCGTGATTGGTCACGGCTGGTCACATGGTAAAGTGCTTTGGATCGAAGCGATTTACCGAGATCGTTATTGCGGGGGTTCAGACTAACCCCCCACACCACCGATCGTCGCAAAGCGCGCCCCCCCGGGTGCAAGGCAGCTTGTTATCCTGAGGACGTCATATGACGTCCAGTCAGGATAACTAAGCCACTTCCCGGCCATCATTTTGCATACGGCGGTCGGGAAGTGGTTAATGTACTTATTTTGGGAGACAGGTAATTTGGTAGGTTTATTTCTGTTTTAACTGTGTACCTTGTCCCAGGTCAGTAACTGAAACAAGGAAACTAGCATTTTCAGAAGAAGGTCAGTGATGGTAGTCTTTGAGTATTTTCTGATTCCCTAAAAGAACATTTAGCATGATGACTAACTAGTGGTCTTTAGATTTGTAAAGGTTCTCATTTACTGAAGTCAGAGCATTTACCTGGATTTATTTAGTAATGTTGAGGACATTTTGCAGCCTATTTCAGCAGCTTCTTCAGTTCATTCAGGCTGGGATAGGCTGCAAAACATCTTTAACCACTTGCCGACCAGCCTTCATCGTTTGACAGAGGCAGGCCAGCTCTACTGCGCAAATCGCCATAGCTGTACGGCGGTGCTTTAAGAGACCGTAGCAGGCGAGCACCTGCTCCACGTCTCTGGAGCCGATGCGCGTGACCGCTGGGCTCGATGTCCGCTGGCCACCCGTGATCTCTCCTCACAGAGCCAAAATGGGGATCTGTTGATGTAAACAAACAGATCCCCATTCTGACAGGGCAGTGGGGAGAGATCTACTGTTCCCAGTAATCGGAAACAGCATTCTCTCTCTACCCCCAGTCACTACACCCCCCCACAGTTAGAAACACCTCCCTAAGGAACACTTAATCCCTTGATCGCCCCCTAGTGTTAACCCCTTCCATGCCAGTGACATTTATACAGTAATCAGTGGCTATTTAACGCTCTGATTGCTGTATAAATGTCATTGGTCCCAAAAAAGTGTCAAAAGTGGCCGATCTGTCCATGGCAATGTCGCAGTCCCGATTAAAAATCGCAGATTGCCAACATTACTAGTATAAAAAAAACTATTCCCATAGTTTGTAGACACGATAACTTCTGCGCAACCCAATCAATATACACCTATTGCAATTTTTTTTACCAAAAATATGTAGAAGAATACATGTCGACCTAAACTGGGGAATAAATTTGCTTTTTTATATTTTTTTTGAATATTTATTATAGCAAAAAGTTAAAGAAAATATTTTTTTTTTTCAAAATTGTCGCTCTTTGTTTGTTAATAGCGCAAATAATAAAAACCGCAGAGGTGATCAAATACCACCAAAAGAAAGTTCTATTTGTGGGAAAAAAGGACGTAAATTTTGCTTGGGTACAGCAACACACGACCGTGCAATTGTCAGTTAATGCAACACAGTGCCGTATCGCAAAAAGTGCTCTGGCCAGGAAGGGGGTAAATCCTTCTGGGGCTGAAGTGGTTAAATTTACAGAACATGTCCAGTTGAATGTGATTAACTACCACTAGCTATTAGCTTTTATTATGTGTCTGAAGCTCCTAATGTTGTAGGACTAAAAAACTGGATATTATGGTGACTTTCATTCACATAGCAGAAATAGACAAGTATAGAAATGTGTAAAATGTGAGCCTGCTTAAAATGTCTTCAATATTACAGAACAAGTCCAGCTGAATGTGACTAACTGCTACTAGATATACCATGACCTGGATGAATGAGAGCTTTCACAGACACACCCAAAATGTAATTTCACTTTTTTCTATATCCCTGATATGCTTGTGACTTTATCATCACACAATAAGAATAATCTACTAGATATGTTTGGATAATGTATGCTCTCCTTCATATTAGTATTCATATGAAAGACCTTACAGGGCTGGGTTAGTACTTTAGGAGGAGTTGGCCACAATCAGAACTCAGAATCAAAATTTCAATCTAATATCTTTATATCTAGCATTTAGCATGCCCTGAGAAATATACAGGGGACTGCCAATGCTGACCCCCTGCCATTCTGTTAATCTGGTTATTATATTGACCCATTGGCTTTCTGAGTCACTGACCCAGAACAAGTTTTCATATCAGAAAATTCCTTATCTGCATACTTGTTCTGGATTAGTGACTCTAACTGCTGAAGCCAAAAGGTTAGCATGATACAGACAACTGCTTGAGCTGTCAATGGGTGCATGGGATTTGAAATGAAATTCAAAGATTCAGAGAAAATAAATACATGTAAGATTTTTTTTCATAAATTTGGCTTCTGAATAATGAATAAAGCTATTGGGGAAAGTACAGATGAACTTTAATGTCTGCTGTATTATCTTCATAGACTTTGCAACTTTACAGACAGGTTATTTTTTTTCCTGTGATAACATATCTCTACTGTGCTGGTCTTTTAACCCTTTTCACTGCCAGGAAATTTATGTATGGATCTGACATTCCTCTTCCCTGCTATAAGCTCATGGTCACTTCAGTGACCCGTGTGAACAAGGCCTTACTATACCCCATAGGAATGAGGCATTAGTAGCAATTTAGCAGGTATTTTGTAAGTTATGTTGTGTTTGTGTGCACTGATAATGATTTTAGTGTATTTTTAGTAAAAATTGCAATTGGATGAACATTTGAGCAACTATTGTCGTGCCTAAAAAATCAGTAGCACTTTTCATTTGTTCTACAACTCCTTTGCTTTCAAAAAATGTATGATTTAGGGGGTATTTTACAAACTCTGAAAGTTGTAAAGGAAATCTGGTATCCTCCAGATTTTTAGAGTAAATTCTTTTTATTTCTTTTTATTTAGCAAAAGTAGCAAAAATTTTGTAAATTTTGCAATGTATGTATGCACTAATAGTGATTTTAGTGAAGTTTAGCGAAAATATTGTTTTGATAAATATTTGCGCAAATGTAATGGGGCCTACAAAAATCAGTAGCACCTTCATTTAAGTTCACTAGTCATATGCTTATGCATGGTTTAGAGGGTCTTTCACAAACTTTGAAAGTTGTGAGGAAAAACTAAAATCAATCAAAAAATTGCAAAAATGACCTGAGTTTAAAAGTGGAGAGCAGATTCTGGCAGTGAAAGGGTTAATTGAAAAAAAAATAAGATACCAGCTTTCATTTTTTTATAATGTTATTATAGGCCTTTGTCCATGCAGACCTCTAAATGACCACTTTAGTTTTTGCTTTTACTGCTTTGTCTCTCTATAAGTTTAATATTCATAGTCATTTTGTGATCGTGTTATAGAAGCTCTACGTACCTTAACAGCCTTGAAGTGCACACAACTAATTTGATAAAGCAAATCAGGTACATTATTACTAGCTGAGAGAATTAGGATTGTGTCTGCACAAGTAGTCTGTGACCCACGTTAAACTTCAAAGCCTTAAAATAAGGTGGTAAATTTATGTTACAGTCACTGAACAAGGAGGTAAGAAACCTAGCTATTGTCAAAGGAATAATACTGTAAGTCCGATATATAAAATACACAGAAATTGTATGTAATACATTGTTAGTATCTGATCAAATATGGACATATTTGCTAGATAAACGTTTCCTTGACACAGGTAGTTATTTCTACTTCATTCACTTTAAAACAAATCTGACACTATTAAAAAAAAGACAATCTGCAAAAGAATAATATTAATACACATCTGTCCTGCCACCCATTCCTAAGATCTTCACTCTGTTCAAGAGCTCCTGCCAATGGCTGAATTTCTATCTCCCACCATTTGCTGTGGTTTCATCTGCTGCCTCTATATCATCAAAAAGTGTGCTGATATAAAGATTGTGCTGGATATCTCCAGTGAAGATCTGAGGAATGGTCAGCTATTCTTCTGCAGGGTTTTTCATTTTAGATTTAGATTTAGATTTTAGATTTTTAAAACGCTGACAGGGTTGTTTTAAGTATCTATTGAAACAGGAGCAAGTTGTCCCTTGGCAACCATTAGTTCAGCTGGTAAAGCTTCTGCTTAATCTTTTTGTAAATCTTTATTTTTTTCAGCTGAAAGTTTTCTGAGATGGCCAACAGGAAAATGAAACAGTGAGCCATGTAATATTAAAGCAGAACTCCAGGATTTTCAAAAAATCCCCCATTAGTACACCTCCCTACACTTAACATTAAACAGTTATTACATTTGTGAAATTCCTTACCTTTGAAGAGATATTTCCAATTTAATTTACAGGAAGTGGTCTCTCTCGTTCAAATGATGCATTATATATTTTGCAAGGCAGGCTCTGTTAGAAGAGTGATTGCATCATATCCTCTTATTTCTGTTTAGACTACATTTCCCATCAGGTATTGCAGATTTCAATGAATGTGGGAGGTACACCAGGCCTGTACATGTAAATGTGAACAAGCCCTCTTCAACTTGAATCACACCCCTCATCTAAATGTTTT
>BLSH010215556.1:111936-127996 GCA_018402905.1 Glandirana rugosa | reverse complement strand
CGTTCCCTCGTTGGAGAAAGGAGTGGCAAAAAAACCCCCCGGAGTACCGGTGAAGATTTCGACTCGTGATTCCGAGTGTTTCAAGTACGTATCTGCTTCTACTTTAAACTTATCTTTTGAACGTCTCGAACTTTTTTCTTATTACTTAAAATGTTACTACTTCTCCGACCATGGTCAAATTTCATCAGAATATCCGTTTGAAAAAAAATAGTAAAACTTTAATGTGGGTGGACAGGTATCCCTACCTACCGGGAAGGCTAACCCAGGTGGACTTTTCGACTGTCCGTCTGGAGTAACCTTGTCGGCACACTTTCACCGGGATTTTGTCTTTAGTAGGGCCACTTTCACACGGCTGTTCCAATGAGGTCTGCCTGTCAGCTTTTCAGGTGGACCCAATCGGAAGGGCCATCCATCCCTATGGACAGGTGGGTGTAATTTCAAAATGATAAAAAAAAGTTTGCCTATAAGACTACTTTAAACTGGTACCAGCCTCTTCATCATTGTAAAATTCATTATTCTTTTTTCAAGCTCTGCAAGTTTTCTATTCAAATTTCATCTTCGTCTATGCATGAACTTTGTGAGCCTTAGTGCTCAGCTTTAGAAGTGGCCATGAGGCCCCCCAAAAAAACGGTGAGGAAAGAGGTTGCTCCCTTGCATTCTTGTGTGCCTATAGAAAATTGAGTACTGTCTGTGATACTTTTTTTATTTGCACTAACATAAAATTTTTCAGGACAAGCTTTCGGGGTATCTCCCCTTCTTCAACGTCCAAGCAGTACAGTCATGTGCCTATAGAAATTATTTCTGAGCCTTGCATAGGAATTACTTCTGGAGCTGTCCAGCATTTCAGACGCTTTTACATGTTGTACTCTGATATAGTCTTTGTGCAAACCCATTCTGTGTTAGCTGTAAGCCTTGTAATACAAGCATCAAGCTGCCAAAAAAATGAAAACGAGCTCAGTGCACAGTGTTTTATTTAAATCCACCACCCAGAGATTTTGCTTTTTACTTTAATACCTTGCTCTAACCTTATTCATGTTCTTGTAACCTTTGAATTATATTTCTTGACTTGAATTTGTAAGCAAGCAGCTGGCTATGCTGTCTCCACCAGCCAATCCCATCATTTTTATTCATGAGCCAAACTTGTCTTGATCCGAGTTTTGTGTCTGGGCATTGAGTAATCTTTTTTTTTTTGTAGGTGTGCTTTCTGACCTCAATGCTTCTTTTTTACTTGTTATTACATTTGTTTCATTTCAGTTAACTAAGAGATGCAAACACATACATACTGCAGAATATAAAGCACTATGAAATGTTTTAGGACACCATATCCATATTCTATTAAATATATACAGTATGGGTTAGTAATTCTAGAAATAATGTAATTACATTTTTGCAGAGTGGGGAACTCAAAGCAAACATTTACCAAAGTAATTTTAACTCTCCATAGTCTTTGATAATTGCCAAACTTATTTTAAACTGTGCTAATATTATGATATTGGAAACCTGAGCTTTAACATTAAACTGCTACAATCCCCTACATTACAACTGAAATTTCAGATCGGATTCTCTGTGGAAATACTTGCATCGACTACTGAAAAGGTTACAAAATTAGAATGAATAACTAAAATGTTTAGTAGACTCTTTAGAAGCTGGGTAGAAAGGCTAGAATATCCCAGCTGCAGCTGAGCCCTTTTGTCATTTTTATATAGAGTGATAACCACTGTTTGTTGCCTGCAACCCACATTGGGGGGATTTTACTTGACTATCTTTTCTTTTTTGGAATAGGGAAGTTTGGACCGTCTGTTAGTTTTAAATGCTGTCTGTGTGCTGTTGGGTGATCTCTTGTGAGGTCACCAAAATGGGAAAAGTTAGGGGAAGTTTATCTGATGTGGAACCAGATAGCAAGAAAACAATAGACAAATGTTCTAACTTTTTCTTACTTGAATATGTACATGAATAAATTACAAAATGTATTTCCGCAATTTATTGTGCTTCCTATGGGTTAAATTTCCAGCCAGCTGAAAGTAGTCTTAAAGTTTTTGTAAAGTTTTGTTTTTTAAAAAAATAACATGTTATACTTACCTCCTCTGTGTAATGGTTTTGCACAGAGCAGCCCAGAACCTCCTCTTCTCGGGTTCTCTTGGCCCCTCCTGGCCCCTCACCCCTGTCGAGTGCCCCCACAGCAAGCAGCTTCCTATGGAGGCACCTGAGCCGAGTTGCAAATCCGTGTGTCCATGCAGACACGGAGCCCCAACCCACCCACTCCCCCTCTATCTTCTTATTGGCTAACTGACTTTGATTGACAGCCATTGGAGCCAATGGTGCCAATGCTGTGTCTCAGTCAATCAGGAGGAGAGTTCCGGATGGCTTAGACACTTGTGGACATTGCTGGAGAGAGATGGGGCTCAATTAAGTAATCAGGGGGGGGGGGGCAGGTGCTGGGTAGGATGCTACACACAGAAGGTTTTTTATCTTAACACATAGAATGCATTAATATAAAAAACCTTTTCCCTTTACAACTCCCTTAAATGCTGTCTGTGTGCTGTTGGGTGACTCTTATACACTTTTTGTGAGGTCACCAGAATAGAAAAAGTTAGAGGAAGTTTATCCGATGTGGTACCAGATAGCAAGAAAACAATAGACAGCTGTTGTAACTTTTTCTTACTTCAATATGAACATAAATAAATAAAAAACATTATTTGCATAGTTTGTTGTGCTTCCTGGGGTCAAAGTTTCAGCCAGCTAAAAGTAGTCTTAAAGATGAATTTTGTGTAGAGATATAAGACACAAATGAATGAAGCTTTGTAATTATTAATGTACTCATAGTTATATTTTTTAAGAAGCAAGTACCAGAATGTGTCTTGTTTTTAGCCTCTTGCAACACACTATACAGCAAGGCTCAAACTGGAGGGTGGTTGAAACAGCACAAAAGCCAGTCAGTTGTCAAGCAGTGCTAAAGTATGCTGATAGGAGGAGAGAGCAGGGTGACATAGAAATTAGCTTATCAGTGGGCTGCTGCTCCTTTACTGGCCAACCACATGGTGGGCAGGAAAATTGTAAATGTTACTGAACTGCAGCAAGAAAAACAATGTCCCCTCCCCTGGCAGACAGGACTGTGCTGTAAGAATAAAGGAACAAATCCGCGCTCAGGAATAGGGTATGCTGATGATGAGTATAAATAGTGTATAGATATATGAAAAATATATAGGTGTAATAAGTGTGTATATAAGGCTGCTGCCCTTCCTGTGGCGCATCAGAAGAAGTGCCTAGAATGACATTTTTAAGAAAGGAAAGGGATGGTGCTGCCTATGTGATAAATTTAAACTAATATAAATATTAATATCAATAGGATATACTCATTGGTATGTGCAAAAAAAAGAGTGCTGGATGTATAAAAAAATAAAATATAAAAAATAAAAAGTGTTTCGCATATATAGTATATAAAGTGCAATGTGCTATTTACATATTCCTATAGTTCATGAAATATCTCAAATCCATATGTATATACTTACAGGGATGTGAACATAACTTGTGCTCCCCTCTCAGGTCCCCACTTACCAGATGGCGGCACCCCTGCATGGGTAAACCGCATGTAGGCCATCATGGACTTGCTCCGAGTAGGGAGAGGGGAACCTCTGCATAGACGTGCTGCCAGCCTGGGTCTCCACAGTGTGCAAGGTTGAGTAAAAATGGAAAAAAACTCATAGTGTAATTCCGTTTACAAGGGAATTTTATTTAATTAAAACCATTAAAATCTGCCAGAAATTGCTCAAGTATTTAGTGCTGCAGGTTTAAAAAAGAGTCTGGTATACAGTATACGTTCCACAGCGCCGATATTAGAAAACCGGAAGTATAATTCCGGAAGTAACGCAGTCGCTCACCTAGCTCCGCCTTACTCATTTGGTCATAGGACGTCATCCGAGAGAGAGAGGCCGCTGATTTAACCAGTACTCAGCCACACACTGATAGAAGTCACAAGACTGCTATACACTGCTGATGAGAAAAGGTATTTAGTAGTTTATATTTACTAAAATAATTGCATTTCCATGTTCTGTGTACTGTGGGCGACCAGATATAGTGAATGCAGGGTCTTGGGCTTAGTAAAGCATCGTATACACAGATTTTCAGACAACCAAAACGTCAGTTTTTTGTTGCTTGATAGTCTCATGTCGAAAGTGAAGAGGTTACTCATCATATGAAAATTCTCATACAACAGAATACAACTTCAGAAGTGACGTAATGTGTTGAGTAGTTTTGTATGTATTCTTTCAATTCTGAGCATGCGTAGTCTTGCTCTTATGATTTTTTTTCGGACGAAAACCGCACTTAAACAAAAATCAGACATTGAGTTCACTTACAAAAAAGTTGGCACTTACATTTCGTGTGTACAGGCCTTAACACTTTAACTGGTTGCTGACCACCCACCACAGTTGTACTGCAGCAGGTTGGCTCCTGCGCAAACCGCCATCATTGTACGTCAGCCGCACATGTACGATTTGTGGGCAAGCGCGCTCCCGCTGCTCAGTCTGCCGGCGACCCGTGATTGCCTTCTCAAGAGGCACAATGGGGATCCGCCAATGTAAATACGGCGGATTGCCATTCTGTCAGGGGACATGACACAGACCTACCGTTCCCCTTAATGGGGAACAGTTAGATCTGTCATGCACCGGCCAACCCAGCCCCCACACAGTTAGAACACAGTAAGAAACCCCTTGATCGCCCCCTACAGGTAAACCCCTTCCCTGCCATTGACATTTATACAGTAATCAGTGGCTATTTAAATCTCTGATCGCTGAATAAATGTCAGTGGCCCAAAAAATGTCAAAAGTGTCCGATCTGTCTGCTGCAATGTTGCAGTTCTGATAAAAATCGCAGATCACCTCCAGTACTAGTAAAAAAAAGATAATAAAAATGCCATAAATCTATGACCATAGTTTGTAGACACGATAACTTTCACCCAACCCAATCAATATACGCCTATTGTGATTTTTTTCACCAAAAATATGTAGAAGAATATATATCAGCCTAAACTTATGAATAAATTAGCTGTTTTAGATATTTTTTTTTAATATGTATTATAGTAAAAAAAATGTTTCTTTTTCAAAATTGTCGCTCTTTGTTTCTTTATAGCGCAAAAAATAAAAACCCCAGAGGTGATCAAATACCACCAAAAGAAAGCTCTATTTATGGGGGAAAAAAAGGACATTAATTTTGTTTGGGTACAATGTCGCACGACCGCGCAATTGCCAGTTAAAGCGGCGCAGTGCTGAATCACAAAATGTGCTCTGGTCAGGAAGGGGGTAAATCCTTCCAGGGCTGAAGGGGTTAAATATAACGTAAACAGATATCACATAAAACATAATGAAACATGTACCTATGAACAAATTATTTTTTTCTAAAATAAACACAATTTTAGGAAGTAAAGGTAGCTACGTCCTCCCATTAATAAACCTCTAAGCACCTGTAATTGCAAAACAATAGAAGCCGAAAAAAAAATGAAAATGAGAGTGATATAAAAATCTAACCTGGGATTGAACTGTGGAATGATAATTCAGTAGCCTGAAAAGTTTAAATAATGGTGTTTAATACATACAAGCCTATAATTATTCTGTAAACCAGACAATTACATTTCATCCAATGTCCAGAGAAAATGGAAAATCCAGAATATCATTAAATGAATAACATTTAAATATATAATTCAAACATCGTTACAGCCCCATTTTTAGACAAACTGTTAAAAATGTTACAATCACAAATGAATTAATGGAAATGTTACCATCATTTCAAACCTAATTAACATGAACACTGGCTCCATTATTTTTTATAATGTGTTTGTGCAGTAAAGGGAATTGTATTTAGTCTGTTATTATGGTTTTATTGGATTTACATTATGTATTTTATATTATGTTGTCTTTGAATTTTTGCATTAACATCTAACCTAATGCATAGTGATCTATGTGTTCTAATCTTTTCTAAGTTGCTCCATTGGAATGTCACATCCCTGGCTTTACAATAATTTGTTCACAGCAGGTTTTACATTTCTTTTTCCTCTTACTTCAAGGACATTGAACTATTGCTTGCACTGGCCTCATTTCTTCACATGAATTCATTAATTACTTCGGCTTTTCATTCTGTATGAATATAGAAACGTATATCAAACAGAGAACAATACATTGTAGGTCAGTGGAAATGTGCTGTGGTACAGTGCATATACAAAGCCTATGAAGCGTTGAAATAAAAACTTCAAAAACTTTTAGTTTTAATTTTGAATACAGTTTTTTATTGCTATCTAGGGCTACCGGGGGCTCCATTAGAGACTTAGTTCAGAGGGACATCCTGGAAAGAAGGAAGGAAAAACTTGATTAAAGTGGTTGGAAACTACTAAGCAACCAGCAACTGTTCAGATATTAAAGACTTTGGTCAGGAATATATAATGTACAGTGGTAAGCACTTTATTATGTACAACAAAATGTATAAAGTGCAGCAATCAGCAGTATGTGTCATACCATCAGAGGGAAAAAATGCCCATAGTTGGCGGTCAGGGGAAGGAAGAATACCTGGAATGAGTTGGCCAGGAAGAGATAGCAATGGCCAGTGAGAAAAAAATGCCTGCGAATGATGAGAGGTGAAAAAAGTTGGGGGTCAGAGGAAGGAAAAAAAATGCCCAAAGTTGGTGGTCAATAGGAGGATTGCAGGAGGAAAATAAGGTAAGCATCAGTGGCAAGTAGAAGGTAAAAATTACTGGCATGGGCAGTTTACAGGAGAAAATAATGCTTGGAATGGATGGTCAGTGGGTAGAAGATAAGTCTTGGTGTATGTGGTCAATGGGAGCAAAAAAGTGCAGAGAAAGGGGGCATTATTGTTCAGGGGGGAATTGATTCTGTGGGTGAAATTTTTTTCTCTCAAGCTCAGAGTTGCTGAAAAAAATGGAGAGAGTATACAGTGTGTGTATGTGGCTTTTGAATTAGGAAGAGTGCTTGCTGCTGTGGTGCCAGGGGTGAACGCCAATGGATGCTGTACTCTATGTCCTGCAATTGACACAAGACATAAGAATGTCAACAATGAACTATATGGGCCAGGCTGAGCAAGGGAGAGAAATGGCCTACCGGTATGGCAATGTATCTACCAACATATATATATTTTTTTTAAATCAGAGAAAAAAGTTTATTTAGAAATTAAGAAGCAATACAAAAATTGTATACATTCTGGAGAATTCAGTCACACTGTACATTTAAAAAGATCAAAGGACAGTAGTGCTCGTACATGCAACCCAGCAAATACAAAAGCCAAACCACGCAATGTGTGCCAGTATACATTGTTACTCTCAGCATATGAACTCTCATATATCTACCTATATTTTAACTTGGGCCCCTTATCTGCATGGGCCAGTTTCTGCAAAAGGGGAAATTAGCCTTCCACTTATCACACAGGAAAGAAGAAGTGAATAGAATGTAAAATAAGCTAACTTGTTAACCAAACTTCTTGCAGGGAGCTGTATATGGCAGATGCACAGAAGATTATTGTTTTCTTATAAAAGTGGATTTATACTTTATTGTGAAGAGAAGAATTATCCAGGTGTTGACTAATCTTTCCCAAATGGCTGAATGTGTCAGCAAATACAGAAAGAAAAAAACAAATAACCGTGTACTTCTAGTAACCACATTTAATCCAGCACTAGAAAGGATAAGAAAGATAATCAAAGATTTACATCCCATAATATCAGAGGATGAAACTCTGAAGGAAATATTTCAACAATCCCACATGCTGTCTTTCAGGCAAGCACCCAACCGCAGACATAAACTAATTGGCAGGAAACTTCATTCTGATTATGAAGTCACAAATAAGGAACTCAAACCCTGCAAAAAAAACTTTAAACTGTGTAGCCAAATCAATCTATCCAAAGGTGTCACACACAAAAGGGACCTTCAATATCACAGGCTCATACAGCTGTACCTCCAGTAATGTTGCGTACCTCATTCAATGCAAAAAATGTAACAATGTTCTTATGTTGGTGAAACAGGACAGAACATGCAAAAAAAAATGAACTTACACAGACACACCATTACGGAACATAAGGAAGATGATTTCTGCACACCTGTGGAACATCATTTCTCACAACCAGATCACACTTTGGAAGCCATGAATGTTTTGGTTGTCAAAGGGAACTTCAATACTACTCAGGAAAGGACAACTTTTGAAGTAAGAATGATAATTCTATTGTACACAAAAGATAATGGACTAAGTGTGGACCTCAGTTTTCTAAATCACTAACCGACAGCTTTATGACCTCTTTCACTTCTGTGACTCTTCCCCCCACCTGTTTCATAGCTCTCTCCCTGCCTTTGCTATGTTTGTTTGTGTGTGTGTGTGTGTGTGTGTGTGTGTGTGTGTGTGTGTGTGTGTATTTCCCCCCCTCTGAAATTGTCTTATTAGCATTCTCGTAAAATGTTGTATATTAGTACTGCTTGGACCTTGAAGAAGGGGGTATACCCCAAACACTTGTCCTAAAAATCTGGATGTTAGTTCAGATATAAAAGTATCATTGGCACTTGGCATTACTCAATTGTTTTTGTCAGCAAATAAGACAAATTGTTTTCCTAACACTATAGGGCAAATCTTGGTAAATCAGGCATTCATCTCTTTACAAACTACTAATGTTCCTTTGATTGTAAAGAAAAAAAAACCTTGCAGATATAACATGTTGAAGCGTATACTAAGGCCCCCATGTGTTTAATTGTATCGAAAACTGTTGTTAGTAGTGGAGAGCATAATCCGTTCCATGGAGGTTTCTGTAATGGTACCCTTGTTTCAGTGGAAAACCTATGCTAGGTTCTGCTCTCAGATATATAAATCACTGGAAACCCTTAGCTGGTTTGTACAGTACTTTCCTCCTACTGTGTCTTTTCAGGCCATGTAAGCACATTTACATATAGCCATTTATCTCATCTGCCTGGCTTGTCTACAGAAACAGTATATGGCTTTGTATATCTGTGGGAGACTTGATAGTAAGACACAATGTGACCAATGTTTCTGTTAGTTGCAGTACAAAGATATGCTTTTCTCACAGTGGGTCTGCTATCACGGATGCCTACAGCATGCACACTTTGGCAATGACTCACATAGTTCAATGACACAATGCTCCTAATAATAGTGTGCTATATTCTATTTCCAATAATGTTTGAACAATAGGACCAACACATTTTGAAAATGTTTGCATTTGTATATGTGGCTCTACATGTCATCAATATACTTACATAATTACAGAGAAACTATTGTCCATAAATAAACATTACAGTTGTAAAATTTACTTGAATGCTACTTTTGACCTACATTTTTATATTCTTCAATATTTGTATTGTTGTTTTTTTTATTTAAAGATCTGGAAATATTTCTAGTAGTGGTTATCTGTGGTCATATTTTGAAATAAGACTTGGTTTACTCCCTCTCCCCCATGTATGTTATCCCCTATAACTTTTTTTGCTCTGTTGTTCGGTGGTGTTCTGTAGGGATCCACTGCTGCTCATCTGGTACCACACTGTCATCCTTTTCTCTGATGTCATCAGGAGTTGGCTGTCTCTTCTGGGTTCTTGCAGCCAGCCCCCAAATGATACACATGCAGCCATGGTGCATCATCAGGGCAATGGTCAGAAGAACCAGGGTAAAACAGCCTGCCCCCTGATTACATAGGGAGCTGCATGTACTGTGTAGTACCCTTAGGCCTCCTGGGATGTTTAACATAATTACTCCAGGAGGCTGTGCGCAGCTGAATACGTCATCCAGGAAGTGTAGGGGTGTGTTTCCAAAAGAAGGCCATTAAAAATATTTGCTTGCAAGAGAGGATGTGGATAGAAGTAGAATAACGAAAAGTGGTAAAGCTCTACTTTAAATGAACCCTGTCATAGGGTCATCTAAATTAGGCATTATCCTAGGCAGAAAGCAGGTTTATACATGATGTCAATTGGGCCATTTGCTAAAACATTACTCCCAGAGCTCCCAACACTTCTCTGATTAGACTTTTTGGGCTGGCCAAATAGTGATTATTCCTGCAGGTCACTGTGTTCCTCCTGCTGACCTCTAGTCACTGTAGGGCACAATAGTTACACAAGAACTGGCAGAAGGAACCTCAGTGATCAGTGCAGGAAATACTATTTCACACACTCGGGAATGTAGAATAAAATCAGTTCCAGAGCTTTGCTGCATGGCACAGTCTTAGAAAATGGACAGGGGGACAATTAAATGTAAACCTGCTTTCTTCACACAGTAATGCCTTCCTAATTTTGTTGAATCCACTGACAAGGTCACTTTAAAGTGTGTCAAAATAAAAAAGCAAACACTTACTATATTGATTTTAGGAGAAAGGAGGAGATGGGACTTTAAATGAGGATGTGAACGAAAACCAGCAACCAAAAAACAGTGTGTTACCTTACCTTTCCCTTTGCGGAAAGTGAAATAAAATAAGTGTAACACACTGTTTTTTAGTTGCTGGTTGTCGTTCACATCCTCATTTAAAGTCCCAGCTCCTCCTTTCTCCTAAATTTGACTAGGGATGGAGACACAGATTCCGCTGCGCCTCATTTAAAGTCCCACCCGCCTCTCCCCTTAATATATTGATGTTTACCAGTCCTTGGTAGTGGTGACTGCAATAGTTTGCTTTTCAAGCTATTTTGTTGTTTTTATTTGTGCCAGATGATTCTGATAGTAACACATTTACAGTCCTAAGGCGATTATTCTCACTATACTGTTTCAGGAAAACAGAAACTGGTCAGGACTATATACATCCCCTCATCTTCTTCATAATGTAGAGTGGGGTTCTTTTGTCCTCAAAGAGAGCACTAGGAACACTGTGACTGACAACAAGAAGTTATCAGACTACAAGATTTCTGGCAAGATCAGAATCAAACAGATATAACAAACAATTTCAATTAAATATTTAACAGATCAAAAGGGGCCAAATAAAAGAAGTTCATTGTTTATATATCCTTAATAGAGAGGTTTAGGATTATTTTTTTAAGAATCATACTTACCTAGGTGGATGCAGCATTGGTCTCATGCTGCATCTGTCCCCGGCTGGCTCTAAGACTGAGAAACGAGCTATCAAACACTGATGATTGCTCAGTTCTCAGAGCTCCATGAGCAGAGAGCTGGTGACTGTCAGCCACCAACTCTCTGCTCATTGGAATGTTGAGCTGTGGAGGGGGTGGGAATGGCTGGCTCAGGCCTTTCAGTGGTTAAGCTTGGTGCTGGTCCAGGGTTGTGGGCGGATGCCGACCATATTGTCACGATCTTGCCCCACCCTGAACCAGCTTTGTGACGTCAGCCAACAGTGGACTTCAGCCAGCTGTCTGCTGAAAACAGGTCATAGTTGTGCAGAATTAACTGCACTCCTGTGATCCCCAAGAGAAGTACAGCCAAACAAGCTTTGCCTGTACCTTTCTTTTAAAGTATATCCAACCCAAGAACATTATCGAGACATATTGCAGATTACAAGTCCCTAAATGTTGTGAATGCATTTGTTTTCTTTCTTCATGCTACGTGCATTTCCTATAAGTATTGGTAAGTCGAAAACTAAAAGATTTACTGGCAGAATCAATAGGTAATAAACCTGTTATGGGAGGGGGGGGGGCCCACTCAGAAAAACCAAAGCTGCTATGGTAATACTACTAAAGTACTTAATCATATATGCCATTTTTTATTTTACTCACAGTTCCACTTTAAAGCTGAACTCTTTGTTTAGATTTGATATGTAAATTTAAACTACCTCTATTAATCCCTATCTCATGTGTGGATTCTGCTGCCTTCAGAAAATCTCTTACTTTTATTCAGCCTGTGCAGTACTGTAAGAGCCAATCTTCCAGTCACTCACTTTCCACCTCATCCAATTATAAAAATATCTTGTATTATTTTCACTGAATGCAAGAAATTCTGTGAATGGAGGAGGTGTGGATGAAAGCCGCAATCAATTCACAGAACACCTTGTATTCAGGCATATGCAGTATTTTGAATGGATGAGGTGGAGAGTGGGTGACCCTCTACTAGAGCTGAACCTGTAAGTCTGGATGTTCAGAGTTATAGTACTGTACAGGCTTAATAAACTTACAGTAAGAGTTTTCTTAACGCAGCAGCAGCCACACATGGGGCAAGCATCAATAGAGGTATACATTGTAGTTAAAATAATGATATTCAGCTTTACAGCAAAAAACAGATGGGCACATACCATTTTCAGAATACAGCCTGCCTTGGCAGCCCCTATACAGTATTTCTCTCAGTTCAAGTTTCCTTATTTTGACTTTTGAGACAGATCTCTTAGCACTTG
This sequence comes from Glandirana rugosa, assembly GCA_018402905.1. Classification (NCBI taxonomy): domain Eukaryota; kingdom Metazoa; phylum Chordata; class Amphibia; order Anura; family Ranidae; genus Glandirana; species Glandirana rugosa. The sequence continues at coordinate 115,686 of BLSH010215556.1, read as the reverse complement.
TGTCTATTGATCTGTATCCACTTGCAGCTCTCTGTCTTACTGCATGGACCAGAAAAAGAAGTGTTCCCTTTACTGCATCCTCTGACCCTCACAAAATTTGACTATGCAGAGAGAGAGAAATCAAAATGTAAATAATTAAAAACTGAAAACGTATGCAGAATTCTGCTTTTGTAATTTACACACAAATTATTGGCTTTTAATTAGAGTTGAGCGAACCCGAACTGTAAAGTTCGGGTCCGTTCCGAACTTTTGGGTGTCCGGGACCCAGACCCGAACCCGGACTTTTCAAAAAAAGTCCGGGTTCGGGTCCGGGGTTCTGGTAACATAATAAAAGTTTTGAAAATTGCTGTAAAAAAGTCCTGAAAAGTCCTAGAGGTCTGCAAAAGGAAGGAAAATGGGGGTAAGGGTCGGACAAGTGCCCTACAAAGAAATGGGATAGGGAAATAACTTAAAATAATAAAAAAAAAAATCACAAAACAAAAATGGAGGTGGATGTGGACTATCTTCATACTGTGTGAGAAAAGTATAAATTAGCAGGAAGAAGCCATATCACTGTTCTAAGAACAGTGATATGGCTTCTCCCGGCTAATGTTTACTTTTCTCACACAGTTTTAAGATGATTGGAGATTCTACAATCATCTTAGAACTGTGTGAGAAAAGTAAACATTAGCCAGGAGAAGCCATATCACTGTTCTACAATCATCTTCAAACTGTGTGAGAAAACTATAAATTAGCCGGGAGAAGCCATATCACTGTTCTACAATCATCTTCAAACTGTTCTACCATAATCTTCAAACTGTATGTGAAAACTATTAATTAGCGGAGAGAAGCCATATCACTGTTCTAAGAACAGTGATATGATATATCACTGTTCTTAGAACAGTGGTATGGCTTCTCCCCGCTAATTTATAGTTTTCACACACAGTTTGCAGATGTGCTAAGAACAGTGATATGGCTTCTCCCCGCTAATTTATAGTTTTCACACACAGTTTTAAGATGATTGTAGAACAGTGATATGGCTTCTCCCAGCTAATGTTTACTTTTCTCACGCAGTTTTAAGATGATTGGAGAATCTCCAATCATCTTAAAACTGTGTGATAAAAGTATAAATTAGCTGGGAGAAGCCATATCACTGTTCTTAAAACAGTGATATGGCTTCTCCCCACTAATTTATACTTTTCTCACACAATTTGAAGATAGTCCACATCCACCTCCATTTTTGAATTTTTATGTGATTTTTTTTTTAAATTATTTTAAGTTATTTCCCTATCCCCATTTCTTTGTAGGGCACTTGTCTGACCCTTACCCCCATTTTCATTCCATTTGCAGACCTCTAGGACTTTCCAGGACTTTCTTACAGCCATTTTTGTGCCTAAAAGTTCGGGTCCACATTGATTTCAATGGGGTTCGGGGTCCGTGTCAAAGTTCGGGTCCTGTCCGGACCCGAACCCGGACTTTGTCCCGAAGTTCGGCCGAACCAGCAGAACCCGAACTTCCAGAGTTTCGATCAACTCTACTTTTAATGCATTCAGCCCTTCACAGCCTTTCTCATTCATCTTAAAATAATTTGGTATTGCTTTCAGGTTTGTGTCATATTTTTCATACTAGTATTTTTTATAGAGATTTATAACCACTAAAGAGTGGACAAATCTGTATGCCAAAATGTTTAGTCAGAATTCTTGGGGATAACTGCTGTAAAGAAAAAAAAAAAGTATTCACATTACAAGATACATGTAGGATGTATGTTTCCCATGCTGTATGTGACCTGAGTTAGAAAGGATTTGCTTAGTGACACAATCAGACATGAAATATGTTTAGAGATCACAGAAAAAGGAGGAAGGTAAAGGGCATATTCCACCTTTAAAAAATAATGGATGGACCCATATTGAAAAATATATAAAAAAGGAAAATGTGCATTCATGATTTCTTTTGCATTTGAGCCTACATAACATTGCAAATGTGATCAGTGGGTTGCAAGAGCAATGCACAATCTTCCTACAGCCAAAGGTCTGTATCTGAGAGGAGCTGGAGGAGCTAATTAATGCAGTATGAGTGCGGTGACATCACCACGCTTGTGTTCAATGGGGAACTAAGAGTCCCTCTGCCTGGGTGACAGTTTTTACATTCACACATTTCTGTGACTGGATGATGCCTTTGTGCAGACGGAGCTGTTCAAAGTTAAACAGAAGCCTGCAGGAAGAAGAATGCTGTGATTCAGTGAAGTGGGTAGTCAGTTTGAGGGTGGGAGCTGGACAACCACAACATGGTACATGTTACAGTCAAAGCACCCTAAAGATATTGTCCCAAAGGTGGAGTTAGCCTTTAACCAATGTGCTCTTTTACACATAATGTGTGCCCTGTTCACACTGCAATGAAGCCCGGAGGAAGTCATTGCACAACAGCACAAAGCAGCATGTTGCTGTGTGGTTACATGAATGAATTAGCTTTGTGCACTTCAAATAAAGTTGATAAAAAAAAAGAAAAAAAGGGAACTGTGTGATGCACTGACATGAGTATCATACTGCTCCCTCACTGTGGCTCACTGCTAAGGCACCCTTTTCTTCCTCCTCCTCATCTTCTGATAATCCAATTATAGCCCACCAACCTGGAAATGAGAATTGTTGTATCACACAATGGCTAGCTTTCTGAAGAAGGATAATCTTAGTCATGCACAAGCATTTTTCCTTTCAGAGGATGAGGAAGATGGTACTATAACTATAGAGGGAGCAGACATTAGACAGGGAGCAGTAGAACATACTGAAATTTTCAGTTATGATGAGGGGACGGATAATATGATAGCAGAACACCTTTGTGTGCCACTCCTCCTCCTCATTTTTGAAAATTTGGCATCCTCCTTACAACATTCTGCTGCTTCATCTACTGCAAAATCTATACCCTCTAATGATAGGAAGAGAAATCTCACAAGGGGCTTCAGAGGCTTCGGATATGCCAAGAGGGGAAACGAGCCACATTAAAGAGGGTCAAGCAAAAGCTTGAACCTCTGCAGAATTCTCCTACACCCATTCCCCCATCTGTAGTAGCATCCTTCCAGGTTTCTCTAGTTCAGCTGTTTGAGCAGAATATTCTAAATGCCCCCAAATCACCCCATGCCCAGTGTCTTAATGCCAGCTTAGTAAAACTTTTTTGTTTTCAATGCTAATTTTTTTATTGTGCTACACCACAGTGGCAGGTACCCAGCTACCGTTATTTTGCCCAGAAAGCCATTCCTACCCTCCACTAATGTATGGGGAATGTATTGTGTCTATGTCGCTGGACCACACTGTCATTGGCAGGGTACAAAAAACAAACATAGGGGGCGTGGCCTGGACGCGGCGGAGAGCGGACGTGCTCAGACAGAGCTCCGGCTCCTTCATCATCCATCTGCGGGCATCCTCGTTCCGTGGGGCAGGTGAGCAACTTTTAACACCACCAGAAGCTCCCCCACGCTAGCCCCTACAATCTGAGCCCAAGATTGGACGGATCCGCGGCGGACCTCCGGGACGCCCGAAATTTAGCCCGCGGCTTCGGTTGCGGCCTAGGCCGCGGCGGCTACAGATCCCCACCACCTACGTCCCTGAGGCCAAATACCAGGGGGGGAGGCTAAGGGGCCCCCACGGACACAACCCACAGCAGGTGCCCTACAGACTGGTCTGTTCTGAGGCCGACCTCCGGGACACAGGAAATTGAGTCCGCGGCTTCAATTGCGGCCTAGGCCGTGGCGGCCCCCAGAGCATCCACAGCTCCTGCAGT
>BLSH010215556.1:62055-77767 GCA_018402905.1 Glandirana rugosa | reverse complement strand
CAAGATCCTCGTATTTAATGTGTAGAGTAAAGAACTGATGGAGAACGTGCAAACTTCCAGGGCTTCGTGGTCCTGTTACCTTTGTGGGTTTTTTAATGGGTTAAAACCTTTCATTTGTGGGGTTGTATATAAGACACTCCGTATTACTCAGAAAACTTGTACAGTAAAAAAGGTGTTCAAAAACCTTTTACACTTTTCTTTTACTTTTGTGTAAAAAAAAATGTGTTTCAACGGGTAAATATGTTATAAAGATTGTTTGTCGTACATGTATCGTTTTTACTGTGGGGTTTTATATAAGACGATGAGGAGGACTGATACCGTTATAGTGTACACACTATGAAAATGTGTCGGACCGGTGTTTCTCTCAATTGGGTAATTTTTTGGGTGTTTCCATTGTCCTGGTGCTTCGGGACCTTCAAACGTGCAAGAGGTAGTCAAGAAATGAGATGTGTAATTTATGCTCCTAGAACGCCTAACGGTGATCTCTGCATGTTGGACCTTTGTATGGGGCCACACTGTGTAAAAGTCTCACACGTGTGGTATTGCCATACTCAGGGGAGTAGTAGAATGTGTTTTGGGGTGTAACTTGTGGTATGCATATGCTGGGTGTGAGAAATAACCTGTTAATATGACAATTTTGTGAAAACAAAAATTCATTTTGCAAAGAATTGTGGGACAAAAATGACAACTTCAAAAACCTCACCATGCCTCTTACTAAATACTTTGGACTGTATATTTTCCAAAAAGGCGTAATTTGGGGGTTATTTGTACTTTCCTGGCTTGTAAAGCCTCGTACACACGGCACGGTGATCGTATACAACAGGTCGCATGAACGACCGTTGTATGCGAAATTGATCGTTCGTATGCGCAATTAGAACAGCCGACATGCGACAGTCGTACAATGTGAGTTGTATGAGCATACTAGAAAACTTGGTGGTACCAACAAGCGGTCATACGTCTGTTGTATCGTGTGTACAGAGCAGTTGGTACAACAAGTTTCATTGTGCAAAACACGCATGCTCCGAAGTCAGGAACGGCCGGATGCTAATTACATGCACCTGAACGTTCTTTCTGTGGTCGTACGATCGCGGAATGCAGTCAGTATGCAAGTTACATTATCCAACATACGATTTGAGACGATCGTAAGTACGATCATCATCCCGTGTGTACGATTAGTGTCTCAAGAAATGAGATAGGTTGTCAGTACATCAGGTGTGATCAATTTTCAGTGATTGGCACCATAGCTTGTAGACTCTATAACTTTCACAAAGACCAAATGATATACACCAATTTGGCTTATTTTTACCAAAGATATGTAGCAGTATACATTTTGGCCAAAATTTATGAAGAAAAAATACTAATTTGCAAAATGGTATAACAGAAACAAAGAAAAATGCATTTTTATACAAAATTTTCGTTTTTTTTTTTTTATTTATAGCGCAAAAAATAAAAAACCCAGCAGTGATTAAGTACCACCAAAAATAAGCTATATTTGTGTGAAAAAAAGAACAAAAATTTCATATGGGTACAGTATTGCATAACTGAGTAATTGCCATTCAAAATGTGAGAGCACTGAAAGCTGAAAATTGGTCTGGTTAGGAAGGGAGTTTAACCACTTCAGCCCCGGAAGGATTTCCCCCTTTAGGATCAGAGCACTTTTTGGGATTCGGCACTGCATCGCTTTAACTGAAAATTGCACAGTTGTGCGACGCTGTACCTAAATTAAATTGATGTCCTTTTTTTCCCCACAAATAGAGCTTTCTTTTGGTGGTATTTGATCACCTCTGCATCATTTCTGATCACCGTTATAAACAAAAAAATAGTGCCAATTTTGCAAAAAAAAAAACAATATTTCTTACTTTTTTGCTAAAATACATATCCAAGAAAAAAATATAAAAAAACAAATTTATTCATTGGTTTTGGCCGATATATATTCTTCCTCTTATTATATTATATTGTGTAAACTGTTGGCGCTATATAAATCCTGTATAGTAATAATAATAATATTTTTGGCGTGATTGATTGAAAAGTTGCTGCATTTACGAGATGAGAATTCATTTATGGGTTTTTTATTCTTTACTAGTAATGGCGGCGATATGCAATTTTTAGCGGGACTGCAACATTGCGGCGGACATGTTGGACAATTTTTTACACTTTTTTGGGACCATTGGCTATGAAAATGCACTGATTACTGTGTAAATGTTACTGGCAGGGAAGGGTTTAACACTAGGTGGCACTCTAGGGGTTAACTGTGTTCCCTGGTATGTGTTACTAACTGTGTGGGGGCTGGGCTGAAATGGGGGAGGAGAGTGATTGCAGCTTCCATAAACAGGGAGCCTATGATCACACTCCTTTCCCCCTGTCAGAACTGAGATCCGTTGTTTACATACATGGACCTTCGTTCTGCCACTGCGGGGGAGCGATCATGGATAGCTGGCGGACATCGAGTCCGCCCTACCTACTCCCTGGCTCCCCCAGAACACAGTGAGCATGCGACAGCGCCTCTGGTGGCGCGCATGCGCTTGCGATCTGCGGTTTGCGATAGCTGGCCAAGATGCCACCATCAATCCCCAGCTGGCGGTCAGCAACTGGTTAAGTGCCCAGTTGTCAAGTGGTTAAGAACATATTAAATGAAGGTATTGGTCAGTGCATTCCTAGGGGAAATACATTCAAAAGAGCCAACAGATGTCCTGGGCGGCGTAAAGTTGCATATTAAAGCAAAGGAAAAAGCCTTCAAAAAATACAAAGCTGAAAGATCATCATCAGAATTCCAACTATACAAAGAATGCAATAGGAAATGTGCAATCAGGGTGGCTAAGATAGAACACGAAAGACACATAGCGGAGGAGAGTTAAAAAAAAACCAAAATAAATTCTAAGTATATAAATAGTAAGAAAGGGAGGTCTGAACATATTGGCCCGATAAAGGATGAGGAAGGGATCAGGTTACAAATGACGGAGAGATGGCGAAAGTTTTGAATTTATTCTTCTCTTCAGTCTTGACAAGAGAAACGGGGGGTTCAGTAACCAAGACTGTAATATTAATATTAATCTTCATAGCATGTCACAGGAAGCACTCTAATGGCTAACTGAGGACAAAATTAGAAATAGGCTTGATAAACTCAGCATTAATAGATCACCAGAACCTGGCGGCTTGCACCCAAGGGTCCTTAACAAACTGAGCCAAGTGATATCCAGACCATTGTTTCTAATTTTTATGGACAGTCTACTGACTGGAATGGTACCAGCTGATTGGAGAAAAGCCAATGTAGCACCAATTTTTAAAAATGGGCCAAAATACATCCCTGGGAACTACTGGCCAGTTAGCCTAACATCAATAATCTGCAAGCTCTTGAAGGCGATGATAAGGGATTATATACAAGATTTCAGTAATCAGAACAGTATAATTAGCAGTAATTAGCATGGATTCATGAAGAATCGTTCTTGCCAGACCAATCTGTTAACCTTCTATGAGAAGGTAAGCTGCCATCTAGATAAAGGAAGGCCGACAGATGTGGTGTTCCTGGATTTTGCAAAGGCATTCAATACAGTTCCCAGTAAATGTTTAGTGTCGGTTGGCATGGATCAAAGGGTGAGTACATGGATTGAAAACTAGTTACAGGGGCAACTCCAGAGGGTGGGGATAAATGGGGAGTACTCAGAATGGTCCAGTGTGAAAAGTGGGGTCCCCCAGGGTTTTGTCCTGGGACCAATCCTATTTAATTTATTCATAAACAATCTGGAAGATGGGATAAACAGCTCAATTTCAGTTTTTGCAGACGATACAAAGCTAAGCACAGCAATAACTTCCATGCAAGATGTGGAAACCTTGCAAGAAGATCTAAACAAATTAATGAGGTGGGCAACTACATGGCAAATGAGGTTTAATGTTGGAAAATGTAAAATAATGCATTTGGTTGCCAAAAATATGAATGCAGTTTATGCGCTAAGAGGAGAACCTCTGGGGGAATCAAGGATGGAAAAGGACCTGGGGGTCCTAGTAGATGACAGGCTCAGCAATGGCATGCAATGCCAGGCTGCTGCAAGCAAATCCAACAAAATATTGGCATGCATCAAAAGGGGGATTCACTCTAGAGATAAAACAACAATTCCCCCACTGTATAAGACTCTGGTCCAACCTCAACTTGAGTATGCTGTCCAATTCTGGGCACCAGTCCTCAGGAGGGATGTGCTGGAACTGGAGAGTCCAGAGAAGGGCAACAAAATGGATAAAGGGGCTGCAGGGTCTCAGCTATGGGGAAAGGCTACACACATTGAACTTGTTCTCTTTGGAGATAAGACGCTTGAGAAGGGATATGATTTCAATGTACAAATACGGTACTGGTGAATTTAAAAAGACATGAGGCCATTCACTAAAATTAGAAAACAAGCATTTAACCTTAAACTGCGGAGGGGGTTCTTTACTGTAAGGGCGGTAAGGATGTAGAATTCCCTTCCACAAGCAGTGGTTTCAGATGGGTACCTTAACAACCACAATATACAGGGGTATACAATGTACTATTAACATATAAGCACACACACTGGTTGGACTGGATGGACTTATGTCTTTTTTCCAACCTTACCAACTATGTAACTATGTAACTTCTGCCTTATTACAATGTGCTTCATCTTCTATAGAAAATACATAGGCAGTGCCATTGACAAACTGCATAGAGCAGCCTTTTATACCAGGGTGTTTTGAGGTTTCTTCATGGCTGCCTTGGCAAATTGCCTAAAAATCACCCAAAATATTGTATACAAGCCAGTATGTGGATGAAGCCTGCCTTTTAGTTTTTCATTTTGCACCGTTACGATCTTCTAGCTGCTGTCATTGTAACGACCAAGGACATAATCAGTTGATAAGAGGATGTAAGGTGCCTACACAGCATCCTACTTGACCCTCCTTTACCCCTCTCCATCAGTGTTAGGGTCACATTAGCTGAGTGATAGGGAAAAACTGAGAGAGAGGAGAAACATTGGAATATGAGTAAGTACCAGCTTGAAAAAGTGTATTTGCTTTGGAAGAATAAATCACCTCTAACTTTGGGTGTCCTATATGTGTGGATGTTGCTCTCTTATGTAAAATTATTAGAATAGTTTTTACATTTTTGAATAGGGTGCCTTAAGACCATCCATAATTTTGGAGGGTGCCTCAAGATTGTGCATCATTTTTAAAGGGTGGCTGAAAAAGTTTGAGAAACATCGGCATAGAGAGATATTAGTATAGGGCTTGTAGGTACTGACAGGCCCTGTTAAAGTAGATGAAACCTAAGCCCTTGCTAAATGTCAAGTAGCAAAATATCATGTATCAAAGAGAATTGAGGAGGGGGGTACCCTTTTTATCCTATGTGTCACTGTTCACATGCACTACAGCTATAACAGGCTGCATGTGTTTTTCACAGAGCATATTTTCCAATTGTTGCTGGCTGCATTTTTTTCACAGGCCTTTTTAACCACTTAAGTACCAGAAGGATTTCACACTTTAGGACCAGAGCCCTTTTTGCGATTCGGCACTGCGTCGCTTTAACTGAAAAGTGCGCGGTCGCGCAACGTTGTACCCAAACGAAATTTGCGTCCTTTTTTCCCACAAATAGAGCTTTCTTTTGGTGGTATTTGATCACCGATGCGTCATTTCTGATCGCCGCTATAAACAAAAGAAGAGCGACAATTTTGCAAAAAAACCCAAATTTCTTACTTTTTGCTAAAATACAAATCCAAAAAAAATATAAAAAAACATTTTTTTTCATCGGTTTTGGCCGATTTATATTCTTCCTCATATTTGCGATAAAAAAAATCACAATTGGCGTTTATTGATTGGTTTGCACAAAAGTGGTCGCGTTTACGGATGATGAGATCTCATTTTTGGGTTTTTATTTTTTTTTATTTTTTACTAGTAATGGCGGCAATCTGCAATTTTTAGCGATATTTCAGCGGACATGTCGGACCATTTTGACACTTTTTTGGGACCATTGGCATCTATACAGCGATCAATGCTATAAAAATGCACTGATTACTGTGTAAATGCCATTGGCAGTGAAGGGGTTAACCTGCAGGGGGTGCTCTAAGGGTTAACTATGTTCCCTGGGCGTGTTCTAACTGTGTGGGGACTGCCCTAGCTGGGGAAGGGAAGCGATCACAGCTTCCGTGTAGAGGAAGGCTGTGATCACAGCCCTTCCCCCCTCACAGAACAGAGGTCCGTGTTTACTTACACGGACCTCCGTTCTTTCACTCCGGGGGGGGCATCGCGGGTGGCCGGTGGAGATCGAATCCGCCGCACCCACTCCCTGGCCCTCCCCGGACACAGTGAGCGTGCGGGCGCGCCACCGGCGGCGCGCGCGCGCTCAGTGGGCGCTATCTCGCAGCCGCCGTCATATGACGGCGATTTGCGCTACAGAGCCACCTTGTCGCCGTCAGATGCCGATTGGCGGTCGGCAAGTGGTTAAAAATAGTGACAAGAGTGTAACATTCCTGGATAATGTGCATCAGCACAGTAGCTTATAATTTTGTTGGGGAGATCCTGTGGCAGGGGATTGTGGGAGACAGTTGCAGAGCGCTGGCACCACATTACACAAAGTGCCCAAACAAGCAAACATTTTCACCAGTATTACCAAGTGTTATTTTCATGAAAAGTAGCGATTAAAAATGAAAAACAAGACTTTCCAAGTGGAATTATCATGTTAAAGCTTATATGAGATATAGTGCTTTGGTTTCCATCTATTTATCAAACTACACTTGAGTTGCACCATTGCACTGCTGGAGTACATTTTCTTATGCACCCTGACTGTGTACACAGATCTGAATGACAAAAAAACCTTTCAAGGACTGATATATGCCTGCAACAACTGATTTACAGCTAGCTTATCAATTGCCAACACCTTAGCTATTTTGTTCTCTTAACTGTAGTATAAAGTATAAAAATCTGCATGCAAAACATCACACACTTTCCCCCCATATGTACTGCAACCCCTGCCATATCCCCCTATAGCCAATTATTTAAACATTTTAGAGATATAGCCCTTGTTTTGGTAAAAATTGGCCAGCAGTAGAACAGTACATAAATCATCTCAGACATTTTAGAAAAAGAAGACTAGCAACAGGGAAGTTTTTTTGTGCAGATTGAAGAGGTGAGAAGGCTTAGATACAAGACAGATGCTTTGTTCCACTGAAAAAAGTGACCCGTGGCAGGGTGGTAGTTAAAGGGGTTGTAAAATCTCAAGGTTTTTCACCTTAATTTTATACATTAAGGTAAAAAAACCTTCAGTGCTGCAGCTGCCCCCCAGAGTCCCCCTTTTCCTTAACTGAAACCGATCGTTCCAGCGTCAAGGATGAACCCAGCAGCTCCAGCTGCTGTCTCAGGTCCTCATTGGATAGATTGATAGCAGCAGGAGCCATTGGCTCCCACTGCTGTCAATTAAATCCACTGACATGGGAGCCGGGTCCTGCTGTTTGTGTCAATGTACGCAGCAGCAGGACTTGGGAGCACCCGCACGGGTGCCCCCATGGAAAGTACCTCTCCAAGGGGGCACCTGATGAGGAGGAGGAACCAGGAGCACCACCGGGGGACTCCAGAAAAGGAGGATAAGGGCCGCTCTGTGAAAAACCCTTGCACAGAACAAGTAAGTATGACATATTTGTTATTTAAACACTTAAGGACTGAAAGGATTTACCCCCTTAATGACCAGGCCATTTTTTGTGATACGGCACTGCTTCGCTTTAACTGACAATTACGCGGTCATGCAATGTTGTACCCAAACAACATTTATGTTCTTTTTTTCTCTTTCTTTTGGTGGTATTTGATCACCTATGCAGTTTTTATGTTTTGCACAATAAACAAAAAAAGACCATCAATTTTGAAAAAAAAACAGTATTTTTTCCTTTTTGCTATAATAAATATCTAAAAGAAAAATGTAAAAAATACAAATTTCTTCATCAGTTTAGGCCAATATATATTCTTCTACATATTTTTGTTAAAAAAAAATCACAGCAAGCGTATATTGATTGGTTTGTGCAAAACTTATAGCATCTACAAAATAGGGAATAGATTTATGGCATCTTTATTATTATTTTTTTTTACTAGTAATGGTGGTGATCAGCGATTTTTAGCGGGACTGTGATATTGCCGAGGACAGATCGGACACTTCTGACACTTTTTTGGAACCAGTGACATTTATACAGCGATCAGTGCTATAAAAATGTACTGATTACTGTATAAATGACACTGGCAGGGAAGGGGTTAACACTAGGGGCGATCAAGGGGTTAAATGTGTTCCCTGGGAGGTGTTTCTAACTGTATGGGGGCTGGGCTGACTGGGAGTACAGAGAAATCGCTGTTCTTAATCACTAGGAACAGGCAATCACTTTGAACTCCCCTGACAGAACAGGGATCTGTTTGTTTACATTGACAGATCCCCGTTCCGGCCCTCTGTGGAGCGATCGCAGGTGGCCGGCAGACATCCGGCACTGTGCACGCACCCACTATATCTATTGCACAAAGTGACTTACAGCTACAGCGATTCATGCAATAGAGCTGACCTGCCGCAGTATAACTGATGAAGAAGGCGGATCGGTGCACAGAGGTGGATATGTTGGCATCAGTGGCAGCAACAGCGAAAATAAGAAGAAAACATTATTGGTCGTTTCTTAGTTAAACAGATATAAAATAAATATATTGATTATTTCAGTAACACCTGCTGTAGATTCTCTGTGAGCTAGGCTTGATTCATTTTAAAAATAGTCAGCTTCGTCATCATGTTTACTTGACCAGTGCTGTGATGGCCTATACACTGAAATTAATATAAATAAATCATATATTTTAAAAAAAGTAAATTGGTAAATAATGCTTTTCAAAACTACAACACAACAAAAAATTGCGTTTGTGTTGGCAGGTGAAAATATGTAAATGTGGGACCATCAGGGCCGTGAACTGGAGGAAAGGGGCTGAACTTGAAACTTCTGCTGTGTCTGGCAGTGTCTCTTCTTACTGAACCTTGGAGGCTGGACAGCAGCCCAAACAGTTCCTTGAACAATCTTGATTTGGACCTTGTTTCTCTTGAACCTTGAACCCTATGCTCCTCCATGAACTTCCTATTTTAGCCATACATTTGCATTTCCTGTTTGCCAGATCGTTGTGCTCTCTCCACCCAATATCTCGCTTGTGTTAATCCTGATGCCTTTCGTATCTTCACTACTACTTGTTACTGGCCTTTGGCTCATTCCTTGACTATGCATCTGCTTGATACCTACCTGCTACATCTGCTACTGTACTCTGGCTTGCTCACCTGCTGGTGGAGTGATCCTGAGGACTGCAGCCTATTACTCAAATGCAACAAAACCCATCTCCACGATCAGGAGCTCTGGTGAACACCGGTTAGTGCTTAGATTGAATAATGCCTGTTTCATTCGACAGGGTGACCCGCTTCTGTACTTATCTAGCTGATTGGAGGGAGCCTCTCTACTGCCATAGCTGCTGGTCTCCAAACCTGACCCCTAATCATGACAGTTGTTTTCGCTAACTGGTATAGAAGCAGTTGAAGTGCCAAGCAGAATTGCCAAAATGCCATTCAGGTGCTAGCCAGCATGTTTATATCACGCATGATTCAGAAGCACTACTTTCTTTACTTAAGCCAGCATGTTATGCCATAAAACAGGCTACAGGGGCTATATATAGCTATAGCATCTCAGTAGTTTGGAAGGCAGGCCCAGTGAATTCTATGACACAGCAGGGCCTACTCACATGGCAAAGGAAGTAAATGTGTGTGATGCTTTACAAAGTAATTTTAAAAACTTCAAGGTCTTTCAAATTAATAGGAGTAGACTAGAAATAAAATGTGAAAATGAATATGTTATTTTACATTTTGACTATAGGTGCACTTTAGGAGAACTTACAGCTTGGAAATTGACACTATGGGACAGCCCAGGCCAGGAAATCTCTACTAGGTTAAATATGAGGGGTTGCAAGTCAGAGGTTCATAACACCTGAAAAAGTATGATATCAATCTGATATCAGCCAAATGAAAGTAGATTGGGGTACTGCTGCTGTCTGTAGTTCCTCATCGATTATATGCTGCCAAAGTACACCATGATCAAGAATGTCCCCTATATCTATGCTGGTTCTGATATACAATGTACAGCTTTAAAGCATCCCTTAAACCTGTTATTTGAAATATTTATTGTCACCCTCATAGCCACATGAACATGACCATGTCCCCACTGTCTTTTTTTTTTTTTTCAATACTTAGCATTGCCACGGGTTTACAATGGCATTACCCAGCCTTCTGTTTGTCTTTTTAGAGGAGTTTGCCTATTAGCTGTAAAATTGGACAGAATAGCCCCCCAAAAAATTCAGTAGAATTTGCTGCTAAAACAGAATTTGACAAACCCTCTGCCCATCTAACCCCTGCAGATTCACCCATCCCTAATTGTCACCGCATAACAGGAAGTACCTGAACAAGAACCTTCATGAGAGAATCAGCAGATATTATTTTAGCCTCCTTAGCGGCCATCCGGAGTGTGGCTCATGGTGAGTTTTCATTTCCAAAAGTGGTAGCCCTGAGTGACTGGGTTCTGGGCTCCATTCTCTGTGAGCGTCGCGTTGCATGGGGGAGGAGCCCGGTGGCAAATTCAAAAAGTGAATTACACATAACACATACAGTACACTGTAATCTGTAAGATTACCAAAATTTAGCTTTTTGGCCACAACCATAAACTTTACATTTGGAGAGGAGTCAACAAGGCCTATGATGAAAGGTACACCATTCCTACTGTGAAACACAAAAGTGAATCACTGATGTCCTGGGGATGTGTGAGCTACAAAGGCACAGGAAATTTGGTTAAAATTGATGGCAAGGTGAATGTAGAATATTATCAAAAAATACTGGAGGAACATTTGCATTCATCAGCCAAGAAGCTGCGCAGAGGATGGACTTGGGCATTCCAAAAGGACAATGATCCAAAACACAAGACCAAGTCGACCTGTCATTGGCTACAGCAGAATAAAGTGGAGGTTCTGGAGTGGCCTTCTCCTGACCTCAATATCATTGAGCCACTCTGGGGAGATCTCAAACGTGCAGTTCTTGCAAGTCAGCCTAAGAATTTCCAGGAACTGGAGGCTTTTTTTCCAAGAGGAATGGGCAGCTTTACTATCTGAGAAGATAAAGAGCCTCATCCACAAATACCACAAAAGACTTCAAGCTGTCATTGATGTTAAAGGGAGCAATACACGGTATTAAGAACTGGGGTATGTAAACTTTTGATCAGGGTCATTTGGGTGGTTTCTGTTGTCATTTTGATTTAAAAAGAGTAAACAAAGTTAATTGATAATACATGGCTTCAGCCAAACACTAACCATGAGTGAAAGAAATGTTTTTGTGTTATCATTCATATTCTCTAAAAAATGGCGAAGAAATCATAAATTCTGCAAGGGTATGTAAACATATGAGCACAACTGTATATAATATATATATATATATATATATATATATATATATATATATATATATATATATATTCATTCATTTTTGGAGCCTGGAGACCCAACTTTTCTTTGCTGCAGTTTTATAATGCAACTGGGTTTCCTCCCTCTCCATAGCCTACAAAAAAGCAAACTGATGAGCCCATATCTCTGTCATTCTATTCTCTCCTCCTATGAACATGTTCCCTGTTAGCACATTAACACTGCAGCACTATTGATTGGCTCACAGTTCTGCTACTTACTCTTCCAGTTTGAACACTTTTCTTCTCAGGATTAAAAAGGGCTAACACCAAGTCAAATTCAGATATATACACTAGATGTTTTTAATAACTACTTGTGTAAAGTGGTGTTTTCATGAACCTTTAGGTTATTCTCTAATGGTTATGGAAGCTTAAAATGTTTGATTGACAGATAATTCAATAAGTGTTAGCAAGTTGAGTTACGCAGTGCTTTCATATACCTATGAGGCCATTGGCAGAGAGTAGAGTTCCCTTATTTGCTCACCTACCAAAGTCCCTTAAAAGTGATCTTATTCCTTCTTAGATTTTTGATATTCATTACTGTACATTATACAGCAGCAAAAGCAGGATCTTCTAAGATAGCTTCACAATGGACATTCTTTAGAGTTCAAGTCTTGAGAACTGTATGTACTGCCGTACTCAGGAAATCTTAACATAAAAAAGACAGAAGGCCATTCCAACCATTATCATCAATAAGCCTTTTTATGTCAGTATTAAATACATGAGAACAGAGTCTAAGTCAGAAGGCTTGAATTGTTATAATACTGGGGGAAAAAATCACGTTAGCATTGTTATTATTGTACTTCCTGACTTCTAGGATGAATATCAACACATTTGCATTGTTGAAAAGCTTTGGGGACTAGAGTTACTAGAACAGCTAATGGGATTAGTTTGCAGCACTAGTACTTACCAGTTGGTATTCAATCTACATGATCTTAATCATTAGAAAACAAGCGCTAATGTCTTTTTTAATTACTTTACGCTCAGTATGTCAGCAGCTAATTAGTTATGATTGATTTTGTCATCTTCATTGTAGTCTCAAAACACAACACAGGAATATGGAATGTGTAGTGATGATATATTATTTTACTCCAATGCCACCAGTCTAATATTTAATTTACAAAGATTGAATTAATTGTGTAATATTTTGTCAGTGTCATCACCCTAAATTGTTTTAAACTGCACCTTTCTTAGCCCAAGAATAAATATTTAATATAATGCAGCTTAAAGAAGAACTCTAGGAATTAACTCACTATTTAAACCGTGCTGGCCTGCAATGGGTTAGGCCCAATAAAGTGCCACCTCTGTTTTATCTACAATCTATAGTTTTACTGAATGCTGACAGTATAGTGATAGATATACTTGTGACACTCTGAAACTGCATGTTCAGGTCTCCTTACCCATTAATGGAAGGCTTAGTATTATGTGAACCCATTCAAAAAATGCAAACTCTTAAGTGAATGGACATGGGAGAGGAGAGCTGGGCAATCATATGGCAGGTGCATCTCTCCCGTTCGGTATCTTTTTTTCATTTTTTCCTTTATTCTCACCTGGTGATCCAGCCAGAAAGTCTGTTATTTTTCAACTTACTTTAGCCACTTCACCCTTGGAAGGATTTCCCAGGTTAGGACCAGAGAGCTTTTTGTGATTCTGCACTGCGTCGCTTTAACTGACAATTGCGTGGTCGTGCGACGTTGTACCCAAACAAAATTTGCATCCTTTTGTTCCCACAAATAGAGCTTTCTTTTGATGGTATTTTATCACCTCTGCATCATTTCTGATCGCCGCTATAAACAAAGAAAGAGCAAGAATTTTGCAAAAAAAAACAATATTTCTTACTTTTTGCTAAAATTCAAATCCAAAAAAAATATATAAAAAAACATTTTTTTCATCGGTTTTGGCCAATTTATATTCTTCCTCATATTTTCGGTTAAAAAAAATCACAATCGGCGCTTATTGATTGATTTGCGCAAGAGTTAACGGATGGTGAGAATTAATTTCTGGGGTTTTTATTTATTCATTTTTTTTTACTAGCAATGGCAGTGATCTGCGACTTTTAGTGGTACTGCGATAGTGCAGTGGACATGTCAGACATTTTTGACACTTTTTTGGGACCAATGACATTTATTCAGTGATCAGAAATTTAAATGTCCACTGATTACTGTATAAATGTCATTAGCAGTGAAGGGGTTAACCTGCAGGGGGCGATCTAGGGGTTAACTGTGTTCCCTGGGTGTGTTCTAACTGTGGGGGGGGGGGGGCTGGGCTACCATGGGCATGAGAGATCTAACTGATCCCAGTGACAGGGATCAGTAGATCTCTTATGTCCCCATTGACAGAGCGGGGAACCGCCGTGTTTACATCGATGGTTCCCCGTTCTTTCACTTTGGCCGCTCATCGGGGCTCACCGGCGGACATCGGGTCCGCCCGAGCCGCGGGCACGAGATCACGCTGGCGGCGCGCGCTCGCCCCCTAGCTGCGCCTGCGCGAATCGCCACCTATTTACGGTCCACACTGTCGTCGGAAATATACAGCGCGCAGTGTGGAACCGGTTAATAGAACAAGCTGTCCTGCAGATGTAGCAATTACAGGGCTGACGCAAACCATTTAACACTCATAAGAGTACTTATAATGTTCAGCTTTTATTTATTTATAGAAAATATTTATCCCAAAATGAAAAGAAAAACTGTTTGCTGTAACGACGTAAAGTGTTATTTGGAGTTTAGCTTCAATTTGTTAGTCAAGTCCATCTAAATTTGCTAATGCAACACAACTCTATTCCCAAGACTGACAACTTTGCTGCTGTGCAAAGGTGTCTCTGTTTCAGGGTGGAGACACCCAAGGACAGAAAGTGTGCTACTGGTAGATTTGCCAGCTATAAATAAGGGGAACAAATCCTAAAAAAGAAAAAGAATGCAGCCACCACATCAGTAAGCTGCAATAATACATTTTTGTTTTTGCGTTGATAGCGGTTCTTTAACCCCCCCAAAAAAAAAAAATACTAAAAGTCAGCAGCTACAACTACTGTAGATGCTGAATTTCAATAAAAGGACATTTACCTGTCCAGTGATCCAGCGTTGTTCTCTTTCAGGCCAGTTCTTTGCTGGACTACGGGTCCCTGGCTTTGCCATGCTAACTGTGGGAAACCGGCTGTGACTTCTTGTGGCTGGACAGCCGGCTTCCCACTGCACATGTGTAGGCCGCGCTGCATGAATGGTTCCATGGCCTCCTGGGACCTATGACGTGCCCCCCCAAAAGTTGTAAAGGAGAGGGGGAAGGAAGCAGAAGAGCAGAACTTCCCCTTTTGGTTGAAGGTCCGTTTTAATATGGACAGTGTAGGGGTTATTTAAAACCTCCATGTTTTTCTGAATGGTTTTAATCTACTTCCTGTCCATGATGGCACTAGAAACTGGAATGAGAAGAGAAGAGATGTTTACCTATGGAGGAATGGAACCGTTCTAAATCTTCCAACTCAACTACGTTTTTATTGTTGCCTGCGTACATTTCTACTCACTTCCGGTCCTAGGTATTGACAGAACAGGAAGTAAGGAGAAATCTTCTGAACATGGACATAGGCAAAAGAAAACAAACAAACTATCCAGCTACCCATTGTTTAGAGTATTCATTCACATACCACCTAGATGTAATGGAGGATTTGGCCATAGATACCATCTAACCATCTTCATTTCACCTTACCCTGTTAAACCCCATACTACTGTATAAGTTATCATACAGTGGGGATCGAAAGTTTGGGCACCCCAGGTAAAAATTTGTATTAATGTGCATAAAGAAGCCAAGGAAAGGCATCAAATTACAGATTAGACATTCTTATAATATGTCAACAAAAGTTAGATTTTATTTCCATCATTGACACTTTCAAAATTACAGAAAACAAAAAAATGGAGTCTTCAAAAGTTTGGGCACCCTGCAGAATTTATAGCATGCACTGCCCCCTTTGCAAGGCTGAGACCTGCCAGTGTCATGGATTGTTCTCAATCATTGTCTGGGAAGACCAGGTGATGTCAATATCAAAGGTTTTAAATGCCCAGACTCATCTGACCTTGCCCCAACAATCAGCACTATGGGATCTTCTAAGCAGTTGTCTAGAAACCTGAAACTGAAAATAGTTGACGCTCACAAAGCTGGAGAAGGCTATAAGAAGATAGCAAAGCATTTTCAGATGTCAATATCCTCTGTTCAGAATGTAATTAAGAAATTGCAGT
>BLSH010215556.1:40911-53429 GCA_018402905.1 Glandirana rugosa | reverse complement strand
TTTCTATTTAATTCTTTTATCGACCCCAGTACATCCAGCCTATGGTGCAGGTATTAACAAAACCTATTAGTGTTACTTGGTTACTTTTCAGACACAGTTTGAAGATGATCCACATTCACCTCCATTTTTGCATTTTTTATGTTTTTATTTTTTTTTAAATATTTAAAGTTATTTCCTTGTCCCCATTTTTTTTGTAGGGCACTTGCCCTACCCTTACCCCCATTTTACTTCCTTTTGCAGCCCTCTAGGGCTTTCCAGGACTTTGTTACAGCCATTTTTGTGCCTAAAAGTTCGGGTCCCCATTGATTTCAATGGGGTTCGTTGTCCGTGCAATCGTTCGGGTTCCGTCTGGACCCGGACCCGGACTTTGTCCCGAAGTTCGGACGGACCAGCAGAACCCGAACTTCCAGAGGCTCGCTCAACTCTAATTATAACACACTGTACATAATATTAAGGATACCTTAAAAGTCTGCCTTCTTGTGGTTCATTGTGATTATCCAAAACAATTATGGACGTGGTATCCGACCTACATGACCCCAGCTATTTTCTTAATTTATCTTTAGGCAAAATAATGCTAAGGTATAAAAAAGTTTTGTCTAGATCTCTACTTAAATTTATCACAAAAATAGATGATTGTCCATACATAGCTGATCTGTACTAATAAGAGATTAAAAATTGCATGTATCATCTACGTGTCATGTTAATTGGTTCCTCATCATTAATTACGTGCATAGGAATGATTCCACTATGTATGTAAGTGGGATTTCATTGAGAGCCCACCCCCTATGTCCAGGAATAGTATGTAGAGACACCCATTACTCTATAACAGGTGCAGAGGATACACCAGCAAAAGTCCTATCCTTAGATCCTTGTTAGCCAGGTACTGCTGCATGCCCCACACCAATGGCAGTTCTACATGTGATAGAGCTCATATATAACCCCTGTCATTCCATTTTGTTTATCAGCCTATGTGATCTTTTAAAACATTTAGGTCTCATTTACACTTGCTTCGGCTTCAAGACACATTAAAGCTCCTACTGCTTCAACAAGCTTTTATGATGTGTTTTTGATGCTTCAGTGGTGCTTCGATGAGGCTTCGGTGGTGCATTGATGAGGCTTCGGTGGTGCTTCGATGAGGCTTCGGTGGTGCTTCAGTGATGCTCTTTTGAAGCTTTGTTGGTCGATGCCCTGTGTGTTTGTTGATATCTCACACCTGCAATTTGTCCAAAACAAAGCAAAGCTAAAGCTGAATTAAAGCCTCTCAAAAGCCGCAGGTGCTTCAAGCGAGCTTCAAACACGCTTTGTCATAGATTTCTATGGAGGCTTTGAAGAAGCTTTGAAGCACCACTAAGGGCTAGTTTACACTTGCTTCAAAACAGGGCTTCAGACAGCCTTTGTTAAAGCTCTCTTAACGCCTGTCAAAGCTCATGTCACTAAATAAAATGGTTAGCTTACAGTCCTGTTTACACCTTGTGTTTGCTTTGCTTCAAAATTATACCCCACCTAGCTTTAGTGGTGCTTCAAAGTGTCCTCAAAGCCTTCATAGAACTTCATGAAAAAGCTTGTTTGAAGCTCGCTTGAAGCATCTGTGGCTTTTGAGAAGCTTTAATTCAGCTTTAGCTTTGCTTTGTTTTGGAGAAATTGCAGGTGTGAGATATCAACAAACACACAGGGCATCTGCTAAGCTTCAACAAAGCTTCAAAAGAGCATCACTGAAGCCCCATAGAAGCCCCATCAAAGCACAATGGAAGCCTCATCGAAGCAGCACTGAAGCCTCATCGAAGCACCACCGAAGCCTCAAAAACACATCATAAAAGCTTGTTGAGACAGTAGGAGCTTTAAAGCAGTTGTATCCTTAAAAAAAGGCAAAGGCATAATGAGCTAGTATGCTGCACATACTAGCACATTATGAAATACTTACCTCAGAACGAAGATCCGACAGGGCCCTTGGTCCCCGCAGAGGGAACTGACATCTTCGCTCGGGGATCCTTCCGGATACGCAGCTCCGGCGCTGTGAGTGACTGGAGCCGTGAGATGTCACTCCCGCGCTTTACGGCAAGGTTTCCGGCAAGGTCCAGCACTATGCACCGGGCCTTCGCCAGGACATCACTGCGCATGCGACATGGCGTCAGTGGCTGCATGCAGGCTGAATATCTCCTAAACCATGCAGGTTTAGGAGATATTCATTTTACCTACAGGTAAGCCTTATTATAGGCTTACCTGTAGGTAAAAATCAAAAATTAGGGGATATACAACCACTTTAATGTGTGTTGAAGCCGAAGCAAAGCAAAGCAAAGCAAACACAAGATGTAAACAGGACTGTAAGCTAACCATTTTAAGTGACAAGAGCTTTGACTGGCATTAAGAGAGCTTTAACAAAATGTGTCTGACGCCCTATTTTGAAGCAAGTGTAAACTAGCCCTAAAGGTACAGGACCATGGGCAAGATGGCACAGTTTACAGGTTTATGCAAAGTACACTAGGCCTCATCAAAGTGTCAGTTGCTTAGCAGAATGTCTGAGGGCAGAAATGTCTCACAATCTGAATTTGAAAAGAACTGACTGGCTTTCCACGCAGAAGCCAATCAGAGTGAAACCTTCACTAGAAAATGACAGTTAGAGAATGAAAATTTGAATGAGATTAGTAGCTGTGCAGCAATGCAGACAATCCTTAAAGAAGACAATTTGATAGATGCAGAACACTGTCTATAGAGATGCTTCCATAACAGCCGATTAAATTCAAACTTTTCTTTTCTGTCACTTTTAGGTTTCGGTTTTATTGGTTACTGGGCTCAGACATTTCTTTCCTTATACAGTGCTATAAGTGGGGCCAAGTGTTCTATGAAACAGACATAGAGAGGGAGAGAGAGCTAGAGATAGAGATACAGAAGGGAGAGGAAGCAAGAGATTGATAATCAAAGGTAAAATGAGAAGGATATAATGGAGGATTTGGCCAGGAGATAAATCTAAGGCTCTACATTTACAGTAACAGGGAATCATGAGAAAGGGAAAGGGCACAGAGGCAAGGCACAGCCATGATGTTAAACACCTTTATCATACAGAGAACTGTCATCATTATTATTCTTTCCTTAAAAAAAAAAAAAAATCCAGTGAAATCTGTGAATTGTTTATGTAAGGTGATGACATCTGTTTAAAAGGTAACACATTTCTTGCACTTTAGCTATTTGCAGCAAGGACAGAGGCTCTGTCACTTTCCCAGCACTTGGTCTTTTTGCAAAACTCAAAATGGCCAGAGGATCAATTAACTTTTTCTTCAGGTCCATTACATCAAAGGATATAGTCAGCCAAAGAAACAAACACTACAACTCAATACTGTATACCAAACTGTAAATGTAAATGTTAAGATATACAACTAGAACATTTCAGTAAATATATTTTTCATTAAAATATATTTCTGGGTGCTTCTTCATTATATATTGCACTTGGAAGCTTTCACCTACATGTGATAATGTGGATATTATGATCCCCATTAGACTCTCTTCACGGGTGTCAAACTGGCGGCCCTCCAGCTGTTGCAGAACTACAAATCCCATGAGGCATTGCAAGGCTGACAGTTAAAAAGCACAACTTTCACAAACAGGGGCATGATGGGACTTCTAGTTTTGCAATAGCTGGAGGGCCACCAGTTTGACACCCCTTCTCTAAATGGAACTTCAGAAGTAGATGTTGGTTGCTTGTAATGAACAAAGCAACAGTAGACCTCTATTGGTATCTATGTTCAGTGCAAGTTATGATTGAGTAGTCTTGTATAATAGAAAAGAGGACAAAATCACCCATCTTGTTGTGTAAAGCACAGCTGGGCTGGCAATACTGTATACCAAACTGCAAATGTAAATGTTAAGATACACAACTAGAACATTTCTGTAAATATATTTTTCATTAAAAAAATATTTCTGGGTGCTTCTTCATTATATATTGCATTTGGAAGCATTCACCTACATGTGATAATTATGACCCCCATCATATTCCTGTTCTAAATGGAACTTCAGAAGTAGATGTCTGTTGCTTGTAATGAACAAAGCAACAGTAGATCTCTATTGGTAGTGCAAAATGCCACAGAATACATTTCCAAACATAGATGATTTGAGAGATGATGCTTAGATTAAGCATACATTCTGCAAAACAGTCCAGAATAACACACAGATAGGGAACACCTCTCAGCCAAAGTTAACACAAAATTATGGGCATATCAAAAATAGTACCAGATCTCCTCTGATACTAACAAATTCCAAAATATAAGTGATGTGAATGTACAGTATGATACTCAGATGGAACAAATGGTTTACCAAATCAATATTTCAAAGTATGTGGGCATGGCAGACCTCTAGGGCGGGTAACTGGTGGTACAGCTTGTCTCCAAGATGTGAAATCCTCTCTTAATTGCTATCATAGTGATAGAATTGATTACATTCAAAAACATAGTAAATCTCCATCATATGGGTAGTTCACAATAGCAAGTGCCATGTACTATATGGATAATATCTGTAGGTGAACACGTACCTTTTAAGTCCACCGATGTACAAATCCTGCCAATAAGATAAGGAAGGGATTTCGTTCAATTGCTATTGTGTCTCTCGCAGATCATGATCAGTGCAAGTTATGATTGGGTAGTCTTGTATAATAGAAAAGAGGACAAAATCACCCATCTTGTTGTGTAAAGCACAACTGGGCTGGCAGATTCCCAGAGGTCTTAGATTGTCCAAGTAGCAGAGATATATATGCTAATATCCATTGGTATTGTAGGTGCTGCATCAGTCCTCTTAGCATGTGATGGAGAGGTGAAGAAGGACCCAGTGAAATGAGGCCACATGTATTGAATTGTAATTTGCAGTAGCTTCTTCAGAGGGATGTGGCTCCATACATGCACATACACAATTTCCTTTTATCTACCTAAAAATGGCACCTCATTTCATGTGAAATCCATCTACCAATAAAGTTTATTAACACACAATAAACAATAATATAAAAACATTAATAAACTTTATAAACCAAATACATATTACTAATAGGAACAAAGTTGGTATATGTGGGGATGAAATTACATAGCAAAATGTATGTTAATATACAATAGTAATAGCCAAACAAATATTATATTGGACAATTCACTTTTTGCCAGCTCTCAACTGGAATGGAAGTCAACGTCTCTCTGAGCAGAAAAAAACAATTTGTATGAGGAAACAGTGCTGTACAATGTTAGCCAATAAATGCAGGAACACAGCAATTTACAAATTGCCCAAACAGGACATATTGATCATGCTTATCAATCAGTATGTGTTAAATAGTTTGGAATGATTCCAGTGCAAAATTGACTGCATCTGTAGTTCTACAGGTCTTTTCTGCTTGAACCTTGAATTCTCCTTATTTAATAGCATGGGCTTTCAGAGCTAATACCCCAATGCCTTGTACCAATTTTGTCAGGCACTCTTTGGCAATGATGCTTTGTGTAGGACTGGTAGCTTATGCCATTGATGACACTGATGCTTTAGGCACTGGATAAGGAACGTATAGGATTGCTTAGTGTTAGGAGGTAAAAGGAAACCTATAATCCTGAGGCCTACCTGACTGTTCTTAGAAAAAGGGTTCACTGAATCACTAGCACTTCTGTCTTCTGGCTAAATGTGCAGGGCAAAAGGGCTTCCTTCACCTGTATGGGATGCATAGGTGTCCCATTCATCTGCTTGCTGGCAGCCCCCTTGTAAGGGATGCCAAATGCAGGTATCCAGCAAAGATGACCAGATCAGTGACCTGTACCTTAAGAAATCAGGAACCAAGCTGAATAAGGTTAAATTATGTTTATTACCCAAGTGGCAATCTGATATTCCCTGAATCAACTTTACCTATAAATGTTAGTACCCAGTTATACTATGTACATTTGGGAAATAAGTCAGGCCTTTTTTGAAGCAATCTACTGAGCTGGCCAAAACCAGCTCTGGAGGGATTCTATTCCACATTTTCATAACTCTTACTGTGAAGAAACCTTTCCATATTTGGAGATGAAATCTCATTTCCTCTAGACGTAAAGAGTACCCTCTTGTCCTCTGTGATGAATTTAACCACTTCAACCCCCGAAGGATTTACCTAGTCCCTGACCAATGCACTGTGTTGCATTAACTGACAATTGTGCAACGTTGTACCCATATAAAATTGACATCCTTTTTTCCCCAAAAATAGAGCTTTCTTTTGGTGGTATTTAGAGTTGAGCGAACCCGAACTGTAAAGTTTGGGTTCGTACCGAACTTTGGGGTGTCTGGGACCCGGACCCGAACCCGGACTTTTCAAAAAAGTTCGGGTTCCGGGTTCTGGTATTTTATTCCACGTGTTGAATAGCTGCCAAGGGCAGCCAATCAACAAGTGTTTCACTGGTTTGCCCTTAGAAGCCATGACAGCCATGCCTACTAATGGCATAGCTGTGATTGGCCAGTGCATCATGTGAATCAGCCTCTATATGGGGCTGGAGTCACCGTGCTGCATGTCATATGCTCTCAGGCTAGTTTAGGGAGAGGATGCTGCTGGCTCTGTGAGGGACAGATTGCAGATATTATATAACATCTCATCCTGCATTACTGAACGATCTGATTGTGGACTAGGTAGAGATTACTAGTACTGCTGCTTTGAGGGACAGATTGCAGACCTCATCCTGCTGCACAGAATGATCTGACTGGACTAGGTAGAGTCTACTGCTTAGAGGGACAGATTATTGTTCTAAAATCATCTCCAAGTTCTATAGAGAAAGGTTCCAGCTGTTGCTTTAAGGGACAGATTATTGTTCTAAAATCGTCTCCAAGTTCTATAGGTAAAGGTTCCAGTTGTTGCTTAGAGGGACAGATTATTGTTCTAAAATCATCTCCAAGTTCTATAGGGAAAGGTTCCAGCTGTTGCTTAGAGGGACAGATTATTGTTCTAAAATCATCTCCAAGTTCTAAAGGGAAAGGTCCCAGCTGTTGCTTAGAGGGACAGATTATTGTTCTAAAATCATCTCCAAGTTCTATAGGGAAAGGTTCCAGCTGTTGCATTAAGGGACAGATTATTGTTCTAAAATCTTCTCCAAGTTCTATAGGGAAAGGTTCCAGCTGTTGCTTTAAGGGACAGATTATTGTTTCTTGCACAAAATTAAAAAGTGCATCTACATTACTGGTTAAAAAAAAAAATCCAAAAATTACATTTGCAGCCAACGGTGAATTTCTTGCACAAAAAAAAAAAAATGTCTACATTGCTGGTTTAAAAAAAAAAATTCCAAAAACTACATTTGCGGCCAGCGGTGCATTTCTTGCACAAAAATAAAAAAAATGTCTACATTGCTGGTTTAAAAAAAAAATATTCTAAAAACCACATTTGCGGCCAGCGGTGCATTTCTTGCACAAAAATAAAAAAAACAGTGTTGGCTACCTCCTCCACCGCCACTTCCACTGCCTCCTCAACCTCCAACTCCCCATCCACCTCCATTTTTTATTTTTTTATGTGATTTTAGCCAAAAAATTATTTTAAGCTATTTCCCTATCCCCATTTCTTTGTAGGGCACTTGTCCGACTCTTACACCCATTTTCCTTCCTTCTGCAGACCTTTAGGACTTGCCAGGACTTTGTTACAGCCATTTTTGTGCCTAAAAGTTCGGGTCCCCATTGATTTCAATGGGGTTCGGGGTCCAGGATAAAGTTTGGGTCAAGTTCGGTCCCGAACCCGGACTTTTTCCCGAAGTTCGGCCGAACCTGCCGAACCCAAACTTCCAGGTGTTCGATCAACTCTAGTGGTATTTGATCACCTCTAAGGTTTTTATTTTTTGCGCTATAAACAAAAAAAGAGTGACAATTTTGGAAAAAAATATTTTTGGTAAATAAAATCGCAATAGGCGCATATTGATTGGGTTGCGCAAAAGTTATCACATCTATAAACTATGGGAATAGATTTATGGCATTTTTATTATTTTTTTTTCTTTACTAGTAATGGCGACGATCTGCTATTTTTATTGGGACTACAACATTGCGGCGGACAGATCAGACACTTTTGACACTTTTTTGGGACCAATGACACCTATACAGCGAACAGAGCTTTAAATAGCCACTGATTACAGTATAAATGTCACTGGCAGGGAAGGGGTTAAACTGTAGGGAGCGATCAAGGGGTTAACTGTGTTCCCTATGTGTGTTCTAACTGCGTGGGGGCTGGGCTGGGAGGGACATGACAGATCTAACTGTTCCCAATCACTGGGATTACAGTCATGTCCCCTGGCAGAATGGAGATCCACCGTGTTTACATAGGCAGATCCCCGTTCTGCCTCTGTAGTAGGCGATCGCACATCGACAGCGGACGAGTCTGCCTGACCTGCGAGCACGCTCACACAGTGTGCAGTGGGCATGAGAGCCCACCTGCGGCGGCACGCTTCCGCCCTCAACTGCGCCTGCGCAAGCTGCTGTACAGCTACAGTGATTCATGCAGGAGAGCTGACCTGTTGCCGTATATATTTGTACATGTTGATCATATCCCCCTTAATCTCCTCTTCTCAAGAGAGAATAAATTCAGTTCCTCTAATCTTTTGTCATACAGTAGCTGAGCTCCTCCATGCCTCTTATTAGTTTGGTTGCCCTTCTCTGCACTTTCTCCAGTTCCCCGATATTCTTTTTGAGAACTGGTGCCCAAAACTGAACTGCATATTCCAGATGAGGTCTTACTAATGATTTGTACAGGGGCAAAATGATATCTCTCTCTCTAGAGTCCATACCTCTCTTAACACAAAAAAGAACTGTGCTCGCTTTGGAAACCGCAGCTTGGCATTGCATGCTATTATTAAGCTTATGATCTACCAAAACCCCCAGATCCTTCTCCACCACTGATTCCCCCAGTTGTACTCCCCCTACTATGTATGATGCATGCATAACCCCAAGTGCATAACTTTACATTTATCAACATTAAACCTCATTCGCCACATAGTTGCCCAATTAAACAGTGCATTGAGGTTGTCTTATAAGTTGGAGACATCTTGTAAGGACGTTATTCCACTGCAAATGCTTAGTGTCGTGGTACTTTTAATTCCAGACCCTATGTCATTAATAAGGATTAAAAAGTAAGGGTCGCAACACTGAACCTTGGGGTCACCACTAATAACTTTAGACCATTCAGAGTAAGAATCATTAACCACTAGTCTCTGAATTCTGTTTTTTAGCCAGTTTTCTATCCATTTACAAACCGATCCTTCCAAGCCTGTAGACTTTACCTTACACATTAGCAGTGAGTGGGGAACTGTGTCAAATGCTTTTGCAAAATCCAAGTATACCATGTCCACAGCCACCCCTCTGTCCAAGGTTTTTTACATTTTTAAACATTAGTCGTTTATTGTATTCAAAGGATGAGTACAAGTTAAAGACACAGCATATTAACATCACATGTCAAAATAGTTGCTAACAATGGTAAACCTGAGATCAACTATTGGAAAGGCAATATAAAATCCTTAAAAGACTCAGGGAGGTTGTCCACTTGATTACAGATATGCTGATGAAATTTATATTAACCAAGTCTGTAATAAAGTTGATAAAACTAAACAACCAATTTCTTATCCCAAACAGAATAAGAGGTAACCTCTACCCTATTGAGGAGGGAAAAACAGCGTAGATGGAAAGTTAGTTTAGAAAGAAATAGGTGGTAGGAGATGGGGTAAAGAAGTGACTGTATTGTAATAGTTTTGCAAGGGCCAAGGCCAAAATTATCAGGGCAATGGACACAATCATATAGTGACTATGATGGAAACAACAAATCTCACTTTAGAACACAAGAGGGTCAGTCGGTGTTTAGGGATTCGTAATCCTGAGAGTATTTGAAAATAAACCAGGGTTGCCATGTGTTCACTTTCTTGGGCCAAGGTTTCCTCCATTTGGCATATGCCGCATTTAAGAGATGCTTTGATAGGGACTTTTTGTACTTCTTGAGTGAGAAGGATGTTATATGGAGCAAACAGCAGGCTGCATTTAAAGTGAGTTTAGTCTCTGTGATTCGGGAAATTATTTCTCTGACTTTATCTCAAAAAGGTACTAGTAGCAGACACTGCCGCCAAATGTGTAACAGGGTACGTTTCTCATTTTGACATCTCCAGCAAGTATCAGGCATTTGCGGGTTCAATCTGTGGAGTTCTGTTGGGGTGACAACAAATGAGTGAAAAGCTTGTAAGTAGCCTCCTGTAATTTAGCGCTTATGGAGCATTTATGTGATAAAATGCATGCATCCCTCTATTGTTTGTCTGTAATATTCATCTGAAGCGCCTCTGACCATTTCCTCCTGAGTCCATCCATGTCATTGGGTTTAGAAGTTTGGGACCACGTATAAGCAACTGAGGTCGCTCTATTGAATTGTTCACCAGTGCAAAAAAAACGATTCCAGAGTTGTTAATGATCTGCTAAAGTCCCTTTTCCAAGATTTATCATTTAGATAGCTACGGGCCTGAAAGTAGGACCAGTAACGCAAATGCGAGAGGTTGCTTTCTGTTTTAAGGATCAAGAAGTCTTTGAATCTTCCCTTACAAAAGCAGTCCCCTGCCAAAAGTGATTTGTTTAAATGTGTGGGCTGAAATATCAAGTTCTCTACATCTGGAATGAAGTCAGAATTGTCTTTTAACGGAGTAAGAGGACTTAGAGAAGTAGTAACATCTGCTCTCCTGGCGATTTTGTGAAAGATAGCCAGAGTAGTACCCGTTAGGGGATGATTTTTTAAACTGGGGGGTAACTAGTCCAATTAATCCATTGGGACAAGGGTAGAGGTATGGGGCTCAAATCCGACTCCAAGACAATCCAATCCTTGCAATCCCAATGACAATGTCAATCAATTATTCTTGTAAGGTGTAAGGCCAGACGTAGTTTCTGAAATCTGACAAGCCCATCCCCCAAGCTCCCTGGGTCTAGTCAGAAGGGAAATATTTATTCTAGGTTTTCTGTGAGCCCATAGTAATTTCAATAGGATAGACTGTAATGATTTAAAAGCTTTGGGGTTTTTTAATCAATAATCTATGCATGAAATTCAGTAGCCTTGGTAAGACAGTCATCTTGATTATGGCAGCTCTGTCAAGCCAGGAAATATATCTTGAAAAATATCTTGAGTGCCAATTCTTCAAGTCCTTCTCTATAGTTTTGATCAATGGGGAAAGTTCTGATCGTAAATCGATGCCAAACGCGGAGTCGGCCACACTCCCAGATATTCGAGTGCTTGGGGGTCCCACTTAAACAAGGAGTTTTCTATGACCATGTTAAGGATAGTATCTGGTAAAGATATATTCATTGCCTCTGACTTTGAGTAATTTTTCTTTAACTTGGATATAAAGCCGTATTGTGTCAATGCTTGTACGAGATTGGGTAAAGTAATTTGTGGGTCAGTCAGAAAAAATAATAAATCATATGCATAAGCGGCCATCTTGAACTCCCTGTCCAAAACCTTATAGCCTCTTATTGCTGGGTTTTATTAACTGTTCCGATAAAAGGTTCCAGAGTAGAGTTGAGCGAACCCGGACTGTAAAGTTCGGGTCCGTACCAAACTTTGGGGTGTCCGGGACCCAGACCCGGACTTTTCAAAAAAAGTCCGGGTTCGGGTCCGGGGTTCTGGTAATTTTAATGAAAGTTCTGAAAATTGCTGTAAAAAAGTCCAGGAAGGTCCTAGAGGTCTGCGAAAGGAAGGAAAATGGGGGTAAGGGTGAGACAAGTGCCCTACAAAGAAATGGGGACAGAGAAATAACTTTAAATATTTTTTAAAAAATAAAAACATAAAAAAAGCAAAAATGGATGTGGATCATCTTCAAACTGGGTCTGAAAAGTATTAATTAACGGTAGAAGCCATATAACTGTTCTAAAATCATCTTCAAACTGTGTCAAACAAGTATAAATAAGTCAGGAGAACCTATATCAGTGTTCTGCAAACATCTGGAAGCTGTGTGTGTGTCACTTTAAATAAAACCGGGAGAAACCATACTACTGTTCTGCAAACATCTGTAAAGTCTGTGTGTCACTTTCAATATAACCAGGAATAACTGAACATCTGTTCTGCAAACATCTGTAAAGTCTGTGTGTCACTTTCAATATAACTGGGAAGAACTGAAAATCTGTTCTGCAAACATCTGTAAAGTCTGTGTGTCACTTTAAATATAACTGGGAATAACTGAACATCTGTTCTGCAAACATCTGTAAAGTCTGTGTGTCACTTTAACAAAAACCGAGAATAACTGAACATCTGTTCTGCAAACATCTGGAATGTGTGTGTGAAACTACAGCATAGAGAAGAACAGGTATATGGTTTCGCTCTGCTATAATTTCAAACACAGTTTGCAGATGTTTGCAGAACAGTGATATGATATCACTGTTCTGCAAACATCTGGAATGTGTGTGTGAAACTACAGCATAGAGAAGAACAGGTATATGGGACAAGACGTTTGTAGACGTTTGACACAAACTTTAATATCGTCTCGCTTTGGTATATGGACAAGAAGAGATACGACATCAAAGTGTGTGTGTAAGGTCTACAAACGTCTTGT
>BLSH010215556.1:0-23052 GCA_018402905.1 Glandirana rugosa | reverse complement strand
TTGCTTTACCTTCACTCACCGTGAGTAGGAAGTGGAGGTTGTGTTTGCCTGTACCTTAGAGTACGTGCGTATCGAGTCCGTCAGCGTCGGTATGAGCGAGGGTGTTATTGACGATGTCATCTTTCCCGACATTTACTTCCCTACGTCGAGGAGTCTTCGCTTGACTCGCTGGTATTTTGAGCGGATTTAATTCGACTCTCGTCCTATCGGTCGTACCTTCTGCTAGAAATGGTTGATGTTACTCGGCTCGTTCTAGTTAGCTTTTGGTTAGTTATGTAGGAGGTCTTTGACCTGCTGGAGCTCTTATCCAGGTCCGCTACATTAGATTTCAAGTATCCCCAGGGACTTAGGGAGGGCTGGGCTCTCTCTACCGTGGTGGGTCTTGGTAGGCCCAGGGCTTCCGGTATGCGTTTAGCGCAAAAATCCATGAGAGCGGACTGCGGGAGGGATTCAGGGACCCCTATGAACTTTAGATTACATCGCCTGGACCTATTCTCGAGGTCGTCCAGTTTCTGGAGGATGTATTGATTGGTTTTCGATTGATCTTGCTCGGCTCATTGTAGTTGGTAAAGATCGTCTTCCATGCTGGCTATCCTGCTCTCAGCTTAATTTAGGCGAGTTTTATGGTCGCTCAGTTCGCTTCTGAGGAGCTGCATCCCTTCATTTACAGCCCTTTCTACTGTAGCAGTTATTGTGGGAGCGAGTATGGCTGCGACTGCCTGAGCTATGCGTGCATGAGATTCCATGTCCGTTTGTGTTGGAGGTGAAGGATGAGTGCCACTCACTTCCATTTCGTTCGTTTCCGGAACGAGCGTTTTCTGCACTGAGTTCGTCACCACTGTGTGGTTTTCCGGAACGAACGTTTTGAAGGCCGCATCCCCGGGCTCGATTTGTAGCGCGGCTGGCGGACCGCGCGGGCCGGGTTTTTCTAGGAAACGATCCATTCGCTGGTGGGGGCCTGTGTTGCTGATGGCGTTCAGGCGATGGGGCTGCGTGGTGGATGTCTCGGGCTGGCTTTTCAGGCAGATTTAAGGCTGTGGATGGAGGAGCTAGCTAGAGGTGCTGCTACTCCATGTGGCGCCGGAACCGGAAGTGGAGGGGGGTTTAAGTGCCCAGTAAGCAAGTGGTTAAGAAAAAATTGAATTAATGTTCCCTGCAATGGAAGAATTATACTCACTGTGGCCCATGTCCCATATCACCCCCTTTCCAGTACTGCATATTCCATAAGGATCTTCAGCATTCATAAATTCTGTGAGTTTAGGATACCTGTGTCTCTGTTACACATCATTGCTCCATCCTCTCACCCCTACGTCAAAACAGGAGTCAGCACTGACATTAAAGTCAGAGGATGAAACTACATTGCAGGGTGGGAAACACAGGTGTCTGCCACTCCACAAAGTGCCGGATGCCTAAAAGGCTTATGGAGGATGCAGTGCTAGAACTGAGGGAAGATAGGAGACACTCGGGCCACTTTCTATTGCAGAGAACTTTAATTTTGATTTAATTTAAACATAACAGGGTTGCTTTAAGTATTTGAGGATCAAAATGAAATATTTCCATTCTGAATACTTAATTAATGGCCATCTTTATAAATTCTAATTAAAGAGAAATGTTCAAATATGACACAGAGAATCATAAAGGTCATACTGAGATAACAGAAAAGCAAAGCACGTTTTGAAATGAAAGACACATTTCAAAATGTTTCAGCACAAATGTGGCTCAGGAGGTACCTTAATGTGTTATATACCCACTGCATAATTACACGCATAAAAATGAAAATAAAGGACTTTTACTGCCCATAAATATTGCATGGATGACTTAAAGAGGAACCTCAAGGAATGATTGGTGGTCACAGCATTAATGATTAAAGAATGATATTGTGGTGCATAGATGAGGCTTTGTTTAAGCCATTTTACTGTTATGGGACAAATTGTAGGGCAGTATTTACATATGCTTCCCTAGGCAATGGGCAACCATGGTGCAGATCAGGCTACCAATTTTTTTTTTTCTACAACTACCTGTATTCTAGGAGTTGTCTATTATGTGAAGGTTTTCTTTGTGTTTATGGGCTGCCTTACTTGGTTAAAGGTAAACC
Source organism: Glandirana rugosa (assembly GCA_018402905.1). Taxonomy (NCBI): domain Eukaryota; kingdom Metazoa; phylum Chordata; class Amphibia; order Anura; family Ranidae; genus Glandirana; species Glandirana rugosa. The sequence continues at coordinate 20,957 of BLSH010215556.1, read as the reverse complement.
AAGCTGAGCTGTTTCTACAAATTATAGGTACTGGGCTCTATAGAAAGCATGTCTGTGTACACAGTGTTTGAATATACTGCTGAACTCAAGTCAAAATGACAAGATTTCTCTGACTTGATTTAACTGCTGACACATCTTTCTTTAAACACAGGTCCTCATTTTACAAGTGTACCCAACAATTGTAGGTACATGTGAGTCTTTGAAAAATAGAGGCAATAATTAGGTGATAGTGTAGGCAGCCCTCAAATTTTCCACTTGCATACTCGCATTTTGCAAGTGGAAATTGAGGGCTGGTGAGGAAGGATGCCTGGGAGCGCAGGGGGCGAGCACCGCCGGCAGGTCGGGATGCATGGGAGCCATTCTGCAGTCCCAGGGGAAGAGAGAGGGGAATAGCGCTATTGAGGGAGAGGATTCCATGCTTTAACACAGAGCCAGGATTGCCCACTGTAATAGTTTACTTTAGAATTGTATCCGCTCTGCTCCCAGTCACACACACAGATCCCGCCCTCCTGACGGTGTGCCTGTGACAGACAGAACATGCCCTGGCATTGAACTGGCATTCTGTCTGTCACAGGCACGGGGTCAGGAGGCAGGATCTGATGTGGCTGCAATGTTAGGCACAGGTGAAGCTGTATTGGATGGGCACAGGTGAGGCTGTATTGGATGGGCACAGGTGAGGCTGCATTGGATGCGCACAGGTGAGGCTATGTTGGTGGGCACTAGTCACGCCGCAGTGATGGGCACCGGTGAGACTACTGTGGTGGGCACTAGCCACACTGCAATGATGGGCACAGGTGAGGCTGCATTGGTGGGCACTGGTCACACCGCAATGATGGGCACAGGTGAGGCTGCGTTAGATGGGCACTGGTCATGTCCCAGTGATGGGCACAGGTGAGGCTGTATTGGTGGGCACTGGTTACACTGCAATGATGGACACAGGTGAAGCTGCATTGGTGGGCACTGGTCACACCACAATGATGGGCACAGGTGATGCTGCATTGGTGGGCACTGTTCACACCACAATGATGGGCACAGGTTAGGCTGTGTTGGTGGGCACTGGTCACATCGCAATGATGGGCACAGGTTAGGCTGTGTTGATGGGCACTAGTGAGGTTGCGTTGATAGGCACAGGTTAGGCTGCACTGTTGGGCACGGGTGAGGCTGCACTGAGTTGTTGTTAATATTTATTTATGTATCTTGATTCTGCATAAAACAATTAAGTGTCATTTCATGAGAATTTATGAGGGCGTGTATAGGGGCGGGATTAAGGGGTGGGGCATGGTAGGGGTTGGGTGGGGCAACTGGTGGCGAGTAACCCTTAAGGCCTGGCTAGTAGCTCAGGACTTGAAATTTTGAGCCCTGGTATAGGTGAGGTTAAACAGGGTAATGGCTTGATGATATTAGAATGTACTAGCAAACTGAACTTGTACCTACCCCATTTCAACATCGAATCTAACTACAACCCCATGTTCCCCAAAACTACTGTAACTTTCTCCCAACCAAAAGTACACTAAATCTATTAAAATGTTTCTGTCACTGGTCTTCTGTTGCTATGCTATCTCTTTAGTTAACCCATAATGCTCTGGAAATCATTTATCATATATTAAATGTTTATTTGTAAAACAAAGATTGTACCTATACCTTTACAAAAACAACAAAATTAAAACTGAACAAACATAGTTTCTCTTTCTAAAAAAAAAAAAGTCTTAAGAATATTAACAAGTAAATCAGTTCAGTAAACATGTTGCTGAAGATGCATCTTGCTGTTAGCATTATTGCTAAATCATGCTGTATTTTTTATGTCTCTGGCATTGGTAAGTAAAAAGGAAATCTATATGGAGCACTGATTTGAAAAAAAAAATCCCAATATCTGTCAAACCATTGCTGTATTCATACTGAAGAGGTGTAAAATTGTGCATATATTCATTTACTTATTGGCCAATCCTTTTTTATTTTTCACAGACTAAAACTGGTTTTGCACAGCTGTATAATGAAGGTTCAGAAAATGCTTGTGATGTACGACTCAGACTCACTAAAGATACTCTGACCATACAGAAGCAAGACGTGGTTTGTGTCAGTGGAAACGAGCAAAGTTCAAATGTAAGTGTTCTGTCTGATTAATAGCTGGAAATATTTACAGAACCTGTATTTTCTACATGACAAAAAAACGTAGATGCCTAATTTGGAACACCAGCAAAATTTGTTATTTGAATAATCTTATGCTTCAAAGCTCTATTTGATCTGAATCACATGCTCCACTTTACTCCTAAGGCTGGATTCACACTAGTCCAATTCTCGGACCGACATTAGGAGCACAAGCCGCATTACGTCACAAAAACAACGATTCCCTATTAGAGCCGTCTTAAGTGGTCCGACTTGTGTTTTTCAAAGTCGGACCGACTTTGAAAAAGGTTCCTGTACTACTTTTGTCCGACTTTGATCCTACTTTAGCCCATTGAAAGGCGTTGAAGTTGGATCAAAGTCGGATCAGTGTTTTCACTGATCCGACTTTGGCATGCGACTTATGCTCTGGGGATCTTGAAGGGGAACTCCATGCCAAATTTTTAAAAAATGGCATACGGTCCCCCTCCAGGCGCATACCAGGCCCTTTGGTCTGGTACGGATTTTAAGGGGAACCCCATGCCAAAAAAACAGTGTGGGGTCCCCCCAAAATCCATACCAGACCCTTATCCGAGCATGCAGCCTGGCAGGCCAGGAAAGGGTGTGGGGACGAGCGAGCGCCCCCCCTCCTGGACCATACCAGGCCGTGTGCCCTCAACATGGAGAGCATGGGTGCTTTGGGGCGGGGGGGCTATGCCCTTCCCACTCCAAAGCACCTTGTCCCCATGTTGATGAGGACAAGGGCCTCTTCCCGACAACCTTGCCGGTGGTTGTTGGGGTCTGTGGGCGGGGACTTATCGGAATCATGGTAGCCCCCTTTAACAAGGGGGCCCCCAGATCCCGGCCCCCCACCCTATGTGAATGAGTATGGGGTACATTGTACCCCTACCCATTCACCTGCAAAAAAAGAGTGTAAAGTAAAAAACACACTACACTTCTATCTTCTGAGTGGTCTTCTTTCTTCTCCATCTCTGCAACGTATTCTGCTCTTCTGCTGGTCTTCTCCGCTGTCCTCTTCCCCCTGTTCTTTCTCTCTTCTTCCCATGTTGACACAACACAATCTCCTTTACGAATGCCCTCTCCGCTGTGTGCTGTGCCTTATATTGGCATGGGGTGGCTGAAATCACCGGGAGGTCCCGCCCCCATTACGTTACATCCTGGGGCGGAGCTGTGATGGCTGTAATAGGGAATCATTGTTTTTGTGACGTAATGTGACTTGTGCTCCTAATGTTGGTCCGAGAATCGGACTAGTGTGAACCCAGCCTTACTGCATATGTTGGACAATGAAAAAGAAGCAGCTTGTTGATTAGATTGATGAGATCATTTACTTTCTATCAACTCCTGAAAGCATGTTCATTATAGGCTGAGATGCACACCGCACACCCCAATTGGCTGCAATTGCAGCGCGTGAAAACTGCAGCATCGTATGTTTAGTCTAAAAGTAGCGCCTCTTGTGATAGGCATATTCACATACTTTTCCTAGTCTGCCTAACAACACCTTTAATTACTTTTTAATGAATGCATGTATAGATTTTTTTTTTTGTTTCAAAAATTTTTATTGAAGATTTTCAAAATGACAGAAAAGAAAGGTAATATAAGCCAGAGTAATATAGATTATTTTTTAACCTACATTTAGTACCATCTTGAGGAATTTTTTTAACTCTACTTAAATCAATGACTAATTTAAATAATCATTTTTTTTAGAGGCACACTTTTTGTTCAATTCTGTTTTAAAAAAATACGTTTCTCATTTTTTTTTCTTATTATATTGTGACAAATGAAAAAAAAACATTTAAAATAACATGAATTTTTTTTTCCACCTTCAAATGTGCATCTATATTGTGTAAACATTTTAAAATATTTATTTAACTAATTCCATACTGGGCCTATTTTTTGGACTTGGTGTTCACAAGTTAAAACCATTTTTTTTGCTATAAAATTACTTAAAACTACCAAACATTATATATTCTGTTTTCTAACACCCTAGAGAATAAAATGGTGGTTGTTGCAAAAGCTTTTGTTGCACCGTATTTGCGCAGCGGTCGTGTAATTGCAGTTTTTTTTGAAAAAATATGCTTTTTTGAGTTAAAAAATAAGACAGCAGTAAAGTTAGGGCAATTTTTTTCCATATTGTGAAAGATAATGTTACGTCGAGTAAATTGATACCCAACATGTCATGCTTCAAAAGTGCGCCTGCTCGTGGAATGGCGACAAACTTTGGCACTTAAAAATCTCCATCTGCAACTTTAAAAATTTCTACAGGTTACCAGTTTTGAGTTACAGAGCAGTTCTAGTGCTAGAATTATTGCTCTTACTCTAACAATCGTGGCGATACTGCACATGTGTGGTTTGAACACCGTTTTCATATGCGGGCGGGGACGGGGCTCTTTAAATTTTTTCTCCTTATTTATTTTACTTTTTATTTTTTATTTTTACACTGTCCTTTAAAAAAAAAATTTTGATCACTTTTATTCTTTATGTTCTTTATATTCTTTATTTACTTATATGTAAACATTCCTTGTAATAGAAAAAAGCATGTCAGGACCTCTTAAATATGAGATCTGGGATCAAAAGGACCTCAAATCTCATATTTACACTTAAATCCAAAAAAAAATTGGAAAAAATGACAGTTAAAAAAAAAAGTCTCCTTTAAGAGCATTGGGCAGAAGTGACTTGTGACGTCGCTTCCGCCTGCAATGTTAACGAGCCAAGTGGGCGGCATCTTCCGCTCTCTCGGCTCACAGACACTGGGGGAAACGGACCCGATCATCTCTGCCACTACCGGCGGTCCGGTAAGCAGCGCAGATGACGGGAAAACACCGGGAGGGGGTGGGCACCTCTCCCGCCACTGATAAAAGTGATCTTGCGGCAAATCTGCCATGGAGACCACTTTTATTTTGGGCAGAATCCCCGACAGAAAAAAATGTAGCTGCAGGCACCATGCAGATATCACCACTCAAAGTCCCGGACGTCATATAACGTTCACCTAAGGAGAAGTGGTTAAACACAGTACTTCATGTGCTTCACACAAAGGGAGATACATTAACAGATGAAGTCAGAGGGCTGCAGCTGTCACAGTGCAAAACAGTTTTTGTCAACAAACCTCACGTGATCACCATGATTGGAAATCTTGCCAATTGTTTTTAATTATTAGGGTAGACCAGTGCATGTCAGTGACAGCACAGTTTTACAACTGGACCTGAAAAAGAACTTAGAATACAATTCTGTGGGGACAAGGTTATTTGGGGTGGGGGGGCAGAGCATGCTTGGATAAGGGTCTGGTATGGATTATGAGGGGCCCACGTCATTTTTCTTTAATTTTGGCGTGGGGTTCCCCTTAAAATCCATACCAGACCCAAAGGGCCTGGTATGGACTGGAATTTTGTACTGCAGACAATTTTTTTTTCCTCTTTTAGTTGTCAGCGGGGAACCTTTTGCCCAACACTAGTGGACACAATGTCAACATGGGGCAAACAGACACAACATGGGGGAGAGCTACTAGGTTAAGGTCTTTTATTAAATCAAGGCATGTAAATACCATTTTAGAGCTATCTTCAGGCCAGTCACGTGACTCTCGTCCGGTCTTCAGGGCTACTGCAGGAGGGGCTGAGTGGGCATGTGACCTCTCCAGCTGATGTCAGAGGTAGATCTTGGCCCCTCCTGCAGTAGCCCTGTATCAGAGGTGTAGAGCAGCCATGAGTCATGTGACCAGCCTGGAGATAGCTCTAAAAGGGTATTTACATGCCTTGATTTAATAAAAGACTTATACAGCATGGTATGCCTAACTATAATGCCTAACTATAATAGAGGGGCTGGCAGTGATTTACAGATTTGGGTTCACAAACACTTTAAGCTTTGCCAATAAAACCTAGAAGCTGATTGGTTACTATGCACCGCTGCACCAGAAACTGTGTGCACCAGTTTTAGTATATTTCCTCGAATATTAGCAGGACAGCCAAATAATTAGCATTTTCAGAAATAAGATTAGCAATGACTGATTCTGTAAGTGAAGGTTTCCTTTAAATAGTTTTCCAGAGTTCAGCTTTCACTGACAGACAAAAATTACTTACAGTATCTGTAGATTTCTTATTTTTTGTGACATGCCTAAACTGCATTCATTATTTGGCTGCATTTTAATGTTTGAATTCTACCTAAAAAGGAAGCACATTAAACAGTTATTACACTCCACCCCTATAATTTAGTGATTACGTTCTCCTACTTTTCCTGCCAAATCCAGAATATAATTTTTAATGGACAATTGCAAATAAAACAAAAGTTAGATGAAATGATTGCTTTCTTATGAACGATTATCCATCTGTCAGAGTGTTGAAGAATTTGGGTCAGAGCTGTACCTAATAGTGGTAGAAAATTAATATTGCTGTAAGATCTATCTTAACTGTTTATGTGTCTCTATGCAGCGACAATTTTGCTCACTACCTGGGACTTCGTTAAAAATATTTAAAAAGAATAATATTTTACAGTAGTTATAAAGGCAATTGCCTTTTTGTAAATATGTTTTTGTACCTTCACGTATAGGCTTTATAGCTTAAAGGCTTAAGCAGGTGTGAACATTCCTTTTTTTTTCATTCAAATTCATGCCTTTGAATGCAAAAGGCAGCATTCGACAAGAAAATGCTGTGTTTGTCCTGCTTTGCCTTCCATTCAAATTGCCTCAGAAGTGCTTGTGTCTGGAGAAATGTGATATAACGCATATCAGGTCGAGTACAACCTCTGATCTGCAATCTACACTACTCTATTGAAACCAAATAGGAATCTGACATGTGTTTTAAACGTGTGTAAGAAGCAATAGAACAATACAAGTCCTAAATTTACATTAAGTACAGTTTACAGGTGTATTGTGTTTTTGAACCAGAAGATGAGATTTCCCAACATCCCTGGAAATTGCAAGTTGCGGCAACCCCCCAGAAATGGGCCTTTGTAGGGAAAACTACAAAAAATATGATAACATTTTGATATGCAGAGAAAAGGATCACTTGATAAGAAAATGTGTGCACTGACATAAAAGCAACATTAAATAATACAAGATGACCATAGCATACAGTAGTATAGAGTCACAATACTCTGTCTGTAAAGACAGGGTGTACCCAACGCGTTTCAAGTAAGCAATATAAAACTCTTCATCAGGGATGCATGACTATATAGATACTGATATCATCTTATTTGGAGAAAATTGTCATATTTAGAGTTGAGCGGACACCTGGATGTTCGAGTTCGGCGGGTTCAGCCGAACTTCGCAAAAAAGTTTGAGTTTGGCCCCGAACTTGAACCGAACTTGACCCCGAACCCCATTGAAGTCAATGGTGACCCAAACTTTTGGGCACTAAAATAGCTGTAAAAAAGTCCTGGAAAGGGCTAGAGGGCTGCAAAAGGAACCAAGATGGGGGTAAGAGTAGGACAAGTGCCATGCAAACAAATGTGGATAGGGAAACAAAATCACATAAAAAAAATAAAAACTGGAGGAGGAGGTGGATGTGGAGTAGGAGCCTAGAGGTTGAGGAGGCGGTGACCGTGACAGTGTAGGTGGAAGTGGCGGTGGAGGAGGAGGAGGTAGCCAACACTGTTTTTTGTTTGTTTGTTTTTTTTTCTAATTGGAGTAGCCCCCAAAATATTAAGACATATTAAAAAAAAAAGCATACCAATGGCTGTGTGAGGCAGTTCTAAATGTCTATTCTGCACAAGGTACAGACAAATCTTGTGGGATCCATGCCTGGTTCATTTTAATAACCATTAGCTTGTCCACGTTGGCTGTGGACAGGCGGCTGCACTTGTCTGTGATAACGCCCCCTACCGTGCTAAACACACGTTCAGACAATACACTGGCTGCAGGGCAGGCCAGCACCTCCAAGGCATAAAGGGCAAGCTCAGGCCATGTGCCCAATTTGGAGACCCAGAAGTTGAATGGGGCAGACCCATCAGTCAGTACGTGTAGGCGTGTGCACACATACTGTTCCACCATGTTGCTGAAATGCTGCCTACTGCTAAGGCGTTGCCTATCAGCTGGTGGTGCTGTTTGTAGTGGCGTGCTGCTGACAAAGCTTATCCACATTTTGGCCATGCTAACACTGCCTTCTGAGGTGCTGGCGGTGCTACAGCTGCATTGGCAACCTCTTGCTCCTTCTCATCTGCCTTCACCCTGTGCTTCCACTAAGCCCCCGGTATCATTTAGGAATGCCCTCAGCAGCACGTCTACCAGCGTGCGCTTGTAGTCGCGCATCTTCCTCTCACGCTCCAGTGAGGGAATTAAGGATGGCACGTTGTCCTTGTAACGGGGATTCAGCAGGGTGGCCACCCAGTAATCAGCAAAAGTTAAATTGTGGACAACTCGGCTGTCGTTGAGCAGGAACTGCAGCATGTAGTCACTCATGTGTGCCAGGCTGCCCAGAGGCACAGACAAGCTGTCCTCTGTGGGAGGTGTATCATCTGTGTCCTCCGTATCCCCCCAGCCATGCTCCAGTGATGCCCATGAGCTGCGTTGGGTGCCCTGCTGTGAGCACGGTTCCTCCTCCTCCTCCTCATCATCCTCATCCTCCTCATCCTTCAAAACTGTGCCCTGGCTTGAAATTTTTTTACCTGGCCTATGCTGGTGCAGGAACCCACCCTCCGAGCCACTTGTGAATGACTGGCCTGATAAACGTGGAAATTACCCCTCTTCCTCCTCCTGGTGTGACACATCCTCTTCCATCATCGCCTGAAGTGTTTTTTCAAAGAGACATAGAAGTGGGATAGTAACGCTGAGAACAGCGTCATCGACACTGGCCATGTTGGTGGAGTACTCGAAACACAGCAATATGGTACACAGGTCTCCCATGGTGGCCCACTCGTTGGTGGTGAAGTGGTGCTGTTTCGCAGAGCAACTGACCCGTGCGTGCTGCAGCTGAAACTCCACTATTGCCTGCTGCTGCTCGCACAGTCTCTCCAGCATGTGCAAGGTGGAGTTCCACCTTGTGGGCACATCACATAGGAGGCGGTGAGCGGGAAGGCTGAAGTTCCACTGCAGCACAGACAGGCGAGCAGCACCAGGGTGAGAACGCCGAAAGCGTGCACAGATGGCCCACACTTTCTGCAGCAGCTCTGACATATCCGGGTAGCTTTTTAGAAATTTCAGCACCACCAAATTCAGCACATGTGCCAGGCAAGGGATGTGCGTCAAACCGTCTAGGCCCAGAGCTGCTATGAGATTTCGCCCATTATCGCACACCACCGGGCTTCAGGCTCAGTGGCAACAACCACTCATCGGTCTGTTGTTCAATGCCCATCCACAGCTCCTGCGCAGTGTGGGGTTTATCCCCCAAACATATCCGTTTTAAAACAGCCTACTGTCGTTTCCTCCTGGATGTGCTGAAGTTGGTGGTGAATGTGTTACGATGACCAGATGAGGAGGTGGTAGAGGAGGAGGAAGCGGAGTAGGAGGAGGAGGCAACAGGAGGCAAAAGGAAATGCCCTGCAATCCTCGGTGGCGGAAGGACATGCGCCAAATGGCTAGCCACCTCAGGCCCACCCTCCACTACATTTGTCCAGTGTGCAGTTAGCAAGATATAGCGTCCCTGCCCGTGCTTACTGGTCCACGTATCAGTGGTTATGTGGACCTTGCCACAGATGGCGTTGCGCAGCTCACACTTGATCTTGTCCCCGACTTGTTTGTGCAGGGAAGGGATGGCTGCTGGGAACCACATACTGTGGGACAGCCACCGCCTTCAGGTTTTTAAAACTGTCCATGTCCACCAGACAGAATGACAGCATTTCAAAGGCCAGGAATTTTGAAATGCTGGCATTCAGGGCCAGGGATCGCGGGTGGGTAGGGGGGTACTTAAACTTCCATGGGACCATGTGGAAATGCTTGGGGACAGTGGCGGACATGGTGGCGTTGCTGTCATATCGTCTGTTTGCTGGGTGGCAGGTGACACTGTCACTGTAGAGGTGGAGGAAGAGGCCGAGGCAGCAGCAAAAGAGGAAGCAGGAGGAGGCCGAGACCTTTCTTGGATTTTGAGGTGCTTATTCCACTGCAGCTTGTGCTTTGCATGTAGATGCCTGGTCATGCAGGTTGTGCTCAGGTTTAGAACATTTATTCCTCGCTTCAGGCTCTGATTGCACAGTGTGCAAACCATTCGCGTCTTGTCATCAGCACATTGTCTGAAGAACTGCCACGCCGGGGAACGCCTTTGAGCTGCCTTTGGTGTGCTAGGTCCCTGGGTGTGGTGGGTAGTAGCAGGTGTACTGTCTAGGGGACGGTTGCTCCGCTTTTGCAACCTGCTTCCTCTTTTGCTGTGCTGGTGCCTCTGTGTGACCACCACCTCTTCCTCCAAACTGCACACGTCACTCGCATGACCTTCATTCCATGAGGGGTCTAGGACCTCATCATCCTCCACATCATCTTCCACCCACCCTTCACCACTGTCCCCCTTGTCAGTCTGCACACTGTAGAAAGCCGCAACAGTTGGCACCTGTGTTTCGTCATCATCAGAGACGTGCTGCGGTGGTGTTTCCATGTCCTCATCCTGAAACAGAAGTGGTTGGGCATCGGTGCACTCAATGTCTTCCACTTCTGGGGAAGGGCTATGTGGATGACCCACAAAAAGCACACCAGCAGAGTCATCAAAAAGCATAAGAGACTGCTGCATGTTTTGGGACTCAGACTGCTTGGCTGATTTACAAGGGGCTGAGGTGAAAGACAGATGGCCATGGGGTTCAGGAGCCAACACTAAGCTTTCATCAAGGGACCGGGTGGGAGACAATGTGAAGGAACTGGAGGCATTGTCAGCCACCCAATCTACTATTGCCTGTACGTGTTCTGGCCTCACCATTCGTTGAGTGGCATTCCGGCCTACCATATAACGTTGAAGGTTCTGTCGGCTACTCTCACCTGAGGAAGGTGTTTCACTTATGTGTGTAGCTGGCACAAATCGACCACATCCTCTCCTTGCAACAGGAAATTCACCAACACCAGCAGCACCACCACCACGTCCCTTATTTGATGCTCTCCTCATTCTGGACGCAAATGTACTATATAGCACTATTTATTAATAATAAAAAAAAAAAGAATAATAAATTATTATTCTTTTTTTTTTAAACCAGCAATGTAGGAGCACTTTTTATTTTTGTGCAATAAATGCACTGCTGGTCGCAAATGTAGTATTTAAAATATTTATTTATTTTTTTAAACCGGCAATGTAGACGCGCTTTTTATTTTTGAGCAAGAAATGCACAGCAAGGTGCAAATGTACTATGTAGCACTATTTATTACTACTAAAAAAAAAAGAATAATAAATTATTATTCTTTTTTTTTTAAAACAACAATGTAGACGCACTTTTTATTTTTGTGCAAGAAATGCACCACTTACACCAGCAGCAGGAACCTCTCCCTACACCAGTATTAGATGATTTTACAACGCTAATCAGTCCCTCACAGCACCGACAGGAACCTGTCCCTACTCCAGTATGAGATGATTTTAGAACGATAATCTGTCCCTCACAGCACCGACAGGAACCTCTCCCTACTCTAGTATGAGATGATTTTAGAATAATATTCTGTCCCTCACAGTGCCGACAGGAACCTGTCCCTACTGCAGTATGAGATGATTTAGAACGATAATCTGTCCCTCACAGCACCAACAGGAACCTCTCCCTACAACAGTATGAGATGATTTTAGAACGCTAATCTGTCCCTCACGGCACCAACAGGAACCTGTCCCTACTGCAGTATGAGATGATTTTAGAACAATAATCTGTCCCTCACAGCACCAACAGGAACCTGTCCCTACTGCAGTATGAGATGATTTTATAACGATAATCTGTCCCTCACAGCACTGACAGGAACCTCTCCCTACACCAGTATGAGATGATTTTAGAACAATAATCTGTTCCTCAGAGCACCGACAGGACCCTGTCCCTACTGCAGTATGAGATGATTTTAGAACGATAATCTGTCCCTCACAGCACCAACAGGAACCTGTCTCTACTGCAGTATGAGATGATTTTGAAATGATAATCTGTCCCTCACAGCACCGACAGGAACCTGTCCCTAATGCAGTATGAGGTGATCTTAGAACGCTAATCTTTCCCTCACAGCACCAGTAACCTGTCCCTAATGCAGTATGAGATGATATTAGAATGCTAATATTTCCCTCACAGCACCAGGAACCTGTACCTAATGCAGTATGAGCTGATATTAGAACGCTAATCTTTCCCTCACAGCACCAGGAACCTGTCCCTACTCCAGTATCAGATGATTTTAGAATGCCAATCTTTCCCTCACAGCCCCACCAGGAACCTGTCCCTAATGCAGGATGAGATTATATTAGAATGCTAATCTCTCCCTCAGAGCAGCGCCATGAACCTCTCCCTACTCCAGTATAAGACGATGTGACACGCGGCACTAAGTGACTCCAGCTCATATAGAGGCAGGGTCACATGATGGACTGGCCAATCACAGCCATGCCATTAGTAGGCATGGCTGTGATGGCTTTTAAGGGCAAACAAGCGAAAGGCTTCTTGATTGGCTGCCCTGCAGCTATTCAACAGGCGCCAAAAATAATCTGGGTCACATGATGCACTGGCCAATCACAGCCATGCCATTAGTAGGCATGGCTGTGATGCCTTCTAAGGGCAAACGAGTAAAACGCTTGTTGATTGGTTGCCCTGCAGCTATTCAACAGGCGCCAAAAAATAACCGAATACCGAACCCAATCCCGGACTTTTTTTGAAATGTCTGGGATCGTGTTCGGGGCACGGACACCCTAAAGTCCTGTTCAGACCCGAACTTTACAATCTGGGTTCGCTCAACTCAAATTGAGACATATTAAAAAAAAAAAAGGTCACTATCTGCAGACAGACCCAGAGATGTTCTAGCACAGGTTCACTTTTTCCATATAAAATGTACCATGGTTTATTTTTCATGTTTTTCCTGTTACAAATTCCAATAAAGACTTATGTTCTATAAAAAAAAAAGAATAAGTTCACTTAAGTATACCAATGGCTATGTGAGGCCGGTATAAATGTCTATGCTGCAAAAAGTACAGACAAGTCTTGTGGGATCCATGCCTGGTTCATTTTAATAAACGTTAGCTTGTCCACGTTGGCTGTGGACAGGCAGCTGTGCTTGCTTGTGATAACACCCCCTGCCGTGCTAAACACGCGTTCAGACAATACACTGGCTGCAGGGCAGGCCAGCATCTCCAAGGCATAAAGGGCAAGCTCAGGCCATGTGCCCAATTTGGAGACCCAGAAGTTGAATGGGGCAGACCCATCAGTCAGTACGTGTAGGTGTGTGCACACATACTGTTCCACCATGTTGCTGAAATGCTGCCTCCTGCTGAGACATTGCCTATCAGCTGGTGGTGCTGTTTGTTGTGGTGTGCTGCTGACAAAGCTTTTCCACATTTCGGCCATGCTAACCCTGCCTTCTGAGGTGCTGGTGGTGTCACAGCTGCGTTGGCGACCTCTTCCTCCTCCTCTGCCTTCACCTTATGCTTCCACTGAGCCCCCAGTGTCATATGGGAATGTCCTCAGCAGTGCGTCTACCAGCGTGCGCTTGTAGTCACTCATCTTCCGATCACACTCCAGTGAGGGAATTAAGGACGGCACATTGTCCTTGTAACGGGGATCCAGCAGGGTGGCCACCCAGTAATCAGCACAAGTTACAATGTGGGCAACTCTGCTGTCGTTGCACAGGCACTGCAGCATGTAGTTGCTCATGTGTGCCAGGCTGCCCAGAGGCAAAGACAAGCTGTCCTCTGTGGGAGGTGTATCATCTGTGTCCTCCGTATCCCCCCAGCCATTCTCCAGTGGTGCCCACGAGCTGTGTTGGGTGCGTCCCTGCTGTGAACATGGTTCCTCCTCCTCATCCTCGTCCTCCTCATCCTCCAAAACTGTGCCCTGGCTTGAAAATGTTTTACTTGGCCTATGCTGGTGCAGGAACCCACCCTCTGAGCCACTTGTGAATGACTGGCCTGATAACCTTGAAAATGACCCCTCTTCCTCCTGCTCTTCCTCCTGTGCCACATCCTCTTCCATCATCGCCTGAAGTGTTTTTTCAAGGAGACATAGAAGTGGCATAGTAACGCTGAGAACAGCATCATCGGCACTGGCCATGTTGGTGGAGTACTCGAAACACCGCAATATGGTACACAGGTTTCGCATTGAGGCCCACTAATTGGTGGTGAAGTGGCGCTGTACCACAGAGTGACTGACCCATGCGTGCTGCAGCTGAACCTCCACTATTGCCTGCTGCTGCTTGCACAGTCTCTCCAGCATGTGGAAGGTGGAGTTCCACCTTGTGGGCACTTCGCATAGGTGGCGGTGAGCGGGAAGGCTGAAGTTCTGCTGCAGCACAGACAGGCAGCAGAAGCAGGGTGAGAACGCCAAAAGCATGCACAGACGGCCCGCACTTTCTGCAACAGCTCTGACATATCCGGGTAGTATTTTAGAAATTTCTACACCACCAAATTCAGCACATGCGCCAGGCAAGGGATGTGCGTCAAACCGGCTAGGCCCAGAGCTGGTATGAGATTTCACCCATTATCGCACACCACCAGGCCAGGCTTGAGGCTCAGTGGCAACAACCACTCATCGGTCTGTTGTTCAATGCCTGTCCACAGCTGTTGCGCAGTGTGGGGTTTATCCCCCAAACATATCAGTTTTAAAACAGCCTTCTGTCGTTTCCCCCTGGATGTGCTGACGTTGGTGGTGAAGGTGTTACGCTGACTGAATGAGGAGGTGGTAGAGGAGGAGGAAGCGGAGTAGGAGGAGGAGGCAACAGGAGGCAAAGAGAAATGCCCTGCAATCCTTGGTGGCGGAAGGACATTTGCCAAACTGCTATCCACCTCAGGCCCACCCACCACTACATTTGCCCAGTGTGCAGTTATCGAGATATAGTGTCCCTGCCCATGCTTACTGGTCCACGTATCAGTGGTTATGTGAACCTTGCCACAGATGGCGTTGCATAGTGCACACTTGATCTTGTCCCCGACTTGTTTGTGCAGGGAAGGGATGGCTCGCCTGGAAATGTAGTGGCGGCTGGGAACCACGTACTGTGGGACAGCCACCGCCATCAAGTTTTTAAAACTGTCTGTTTCCAGCAGACGGAATGACAGCATTTCAAAGGCCAGGAATTTTGAAATGCTGGCATTCAGGGCCAGGGATCGCGAGTGGGTAGGGGGGTACTTCCTCTTTCCCGCCAGTGTTTGGGAAATGGACAGCTGTAAGCTTCCATGGGACCATGTGGAAATGCTTGGGGACGGCAGCGGACATGGTGGCGTTGCTGTCACATCGTCTGTTTGCTGGGTGGCAGGTGACACTGGCACTGTAGAGGTGGAGGAAGAAGCCGAGGCAGCAGCAGAAGAGGAAGCAGGAGGAGGCTGAGACCTTTCTTGGATTTTGACGTGCTTATTCCATTGCAGCTCATGCTTTGCATGTAGATGCCTGGTCATGCAGGTTGTGCTCAAGTTTAGAACATTTATGCCTCACTTCAGGCTTTGATTGCACAGCGTGCAAACCACTCATGTCTTGTCGTCAGCACATTGTCTGAAGAACTGCGATGCCAGGGAACTCCTTTGAGCTTCCTTTGGTGTGCTAGGTCCCTGGGTGCGGTGGGTAGTAGCAGGCGTACTGTCTAGGGGATGGTCGCTCCGCTTTTGCAACCTGCTTCCTCTTTTGCTGTGCTGGTGCCTCTTTGCGACCACCACCTCTTCCTCCAAACTGCACATGTCACTTGCATGACCTTCATTCCATGTGGGGTCTAGGACCTCATCATCCTCCACATCATCTTCCACCCACTCTTCACCACTGCCCTCCTTGTCAGTTTGCACACTATAGAAAGCCGCAACAGTTGTCACCTGTGTTTCGTCATCATGAGAGACATGCTGCGGTGGTGTTTCCAGGTCCTCATCCTGAAACAGAAGTGGTTGGGCATCGGTGCACTCAATGTCTTCTGGGGAAGGGCTATGTGGATGGCTCATGGAAAGCACACCAGCAGAGTCATCAAAAAGCATAAGAGACTGCTGCAAGACTTGGGGCTCAGACTGCTTGGCTGATTTACAAGAGGCTGAGGTAAAAGACAGATGGCCATAAGGTTCAGGTACCAACTCTGAGCTTTCAGCAAGGGACCGGGTGGGAGACAATGTGAAGGAACTGGAGGCATTGTCAGCCACTAGAGTTGAGTGAACTTCTGGAAGTCCGGGTTCTGCTGGTTCGGCCGAACTTCGGGACAAAGTCCGGGTCCGGGTCCGGACAGAACCCGAACTTTGTCCCGGACCCCGAACCCCATTGAAATCAATGGGGACCCGAACTTTTAGGCACAAAAATGGCTGTAAAAAAGTCCTGGAAAGTCCCAGAGGTCTGAAAAAGGAAGGAAATGGAGGTAAGGGTGGGACAAGTGCCCCACAAAGAAATGGGGACAGGGAAATAACTAAAAGCATTTTTAAAAAAATAATTTCATAAAAAAATCAAAAATGGAGGTGGATGTGGACCATCTTCAAACTGTGTCTGAAAAGTATTAATTAACGGTAGAAGCCATATCACTGTTCTAAAATCATCTTCAAACTGTGTCAAAAAAGTATAAATAAGCCGGGAGAAGCCATACTACTGTTCTGCAAACACACAGTTTCCAGATGTTTGCAGAACAGTAGTATGGTTTCTCCCGGTTTTAGTTAAAGTGTTACACACAGTTTCCAGATGTTTGCAGAACAGTAGTATGGTTTCTCCTGGTTTTAGTTAAAGTGTTACACACAGTTTCCAGATGCTTGCAGAACAGTGATATGGGTTTTCCCGGCTTATTTATACTTTTTTGACACAGTTTGAAGATGATTTTAGAACAGCGATATGGCTTCTACCGTTAATTAATACTTTTCAGACACAGTTTGAAGATGGTCCACATCCACATGCATTTTTGATTTTTTTATGAAATTATTTTTTTAAAAATGCTTTTAGTTATTTCCCTGTCCCCATTTCTTTGTAGGGCACTTGTCCCACCCTTACCCCCATTTCCTTCCTTTTGCAGACCTCTAGGACTTTCCTGGACTTTTTTACAGCAATTTTCAGAACTTTTAGTAAAATTACCAGAACCCCGGCCCTGAACCCGGACTTTTTTTGAAAAGTCCGCTTTCAGGTCCGGGTCCCGGACACCCCAAAGTTCAGTACGGACCCAAACTTTACAGTCCGGGTTCGCTCAACACTATCAGCCACTCAATCTCCTGTACTTGTTCTGGCCTCACCATTCGTTGAGCGGCATTCGGCCTACCATATAACTTTGAAGACTCCTGTCACCTGAGGAAGGTGTTTCACTTGTGCGTGTAGCTGGCACAGATCGACCAAGTCCTCTCCTTGCAACAGGAGCTTCACCAACACCACCAACACCAGCAGCACCAGCAGCACCACGACCACGTCACTTATTTGACGCTCTCCTGATTCTGGGCGCAAATGTACTATTTAGCCCAAATTTATAATATTTTTTCTTTTCAAAAAGTTTTATTTTTTTTGTAAACATATACAGAGAGTCCACATAAAATAAAGGTTATCTGTAAGAGCAGGCCTGTGTTCCGAAGGACCCTATCGCTGATAACATAACTCAAATTAGTAGCTTAGAAACTATTACAGAGAGTCTCAGAAAAATATTTGACCACCAGAGAAATATCTGTTACGTGCACCAGTCAGGGCAGAGGGGCAGAGAGACTCCGACCAGTCCAGGCACCCCATTGGGAGCAAACTGTGCCTGGACAAGATGGCGATATCAAATAATCTGGTCTCGGTCTGCAGGTCCTGACTGGGGTTGATACCAAACAAATTACACAGTGATTGTTGCAGGATTAGCCTCCTAAGAAATAAAGAGACCTCTAGGTTCAGACAGCTTACAGGTAGCTTTCTGTGTCCAAGCGACTGGTGAAAGTGGGTGTATAGTAAACTTGAGACCTGGTCATGTATGGGATAGACAGTCTAGTAGATAAACTAAAGATAGAAGGTATAAGGTGAGGGGGAAAGAAGTAAGAAAGAGAAAGGGAGGGGAAAGAGGGGGGTATCCAGGATGATATTAGATATTTTCAAGGGGTAAGGAGGCTGTGGTCGAAGTTGGATGACACAAAGTGCTCCATCCAGGGGTTCCATATCCTTTCCTGCACTACGGTTTTGTCCAGGGTGATAGCTTCTACTCTGGCATGGATCATAACTCTCGTGACCCTATTCTTAGTTTCAGTAATATTAAGAAGGGGCTTTTTCCATGCCTTCGCTGTTATCTGCTTTGCCGCCGTTGTAACCTGCAAGAGAAGTTTGAATTGAGTCCTAGAAATGCCGGCTGTTTTTTTATTTAGAAGGGCAATTGCTGGTTCAGGGAGGTAGGGGTTCTTGAATAAGGTTGATATAATCTGAAAGACTTGCCCCCAGAAGGCTACCACTACTGGACACGTCCAACAAATGTGGAGGTGTGTACCTCGTTCAGAGCAGCCTCGGAAGCAAAGAGGGGAATAGACGGGAATATCCTTCGCGATGCAGGTATGGACAAGGTACCACCGCATGAGCACCTTGTAGTTTGTTTCAACTGCCACTACCGATTGTGATGATGACTTGGTGGTCTCCCAGATGTCAGCCCAGTCCATGGGTTCTAGAGGCATCCCTAGGTCTTTTTCCCAATTTGTAACATAAGCTATAGAAGAAGGGGACAGGGGGTCTAGGAGCTGATAATAAAGAGAGAAGATTAAGCCTTTCGCGTGGGGGTCCCTATGAAATATATGTTCGAAAGGGGACAGGGCTGTTTTGAGGAGTCTCTACGTATACATGGGGAGAAAAAATGCTTGAGTTGCAGGTACCTAAAGATTTCCGAGCTAGGTAGGTCGTAGGATTTGCAAAGGACCGGGAAAGACTTTAATGAGTCTGGGGTTGTAAATGAAAGGGCACGGAGAAGGCCGACTCTGGTCGAGTTACTAAACGAGTTTGGAGATGCCCATGCCGGGTAGAAAGCTGGGTTTTTCAAAAATGATAGTAATGTTATGTGGGGATTGGAGGCCGTGTTTTGATTTCAGATTGATACAACTACGGTCTTTCGGTCGCAACCAGAGCCGGTTTGCTACAGATAGTGGATCGCATTCTACTGATTCCAGAGAGACCCACAGCGGATCTCCCTTGTAGCATGATACTTGGGGAGCTGGGACAACTGTGCCCCTTGGAAATATTTAGTGAAGTTAGGGACCCCTAGGCCCCCTTTGAGCTTAGGGGAAAAGAGGATATGCCTTTGTATTCTAGGTCTGACCTTCCCCCAAATGTATTGAAATGTGCGTCTTTGTAGAATGCGTAAAAAATGGGGGGGGGGCATTAACTGGTAGCACCCTGAAGAGGTATAAAATCTTAGGTAAGATAGTCATCTTGACCGTAACTATTCTGCCCATCCAAGCGAGGGGAAGTTTAGTTCAGGACCCCATAAGGCCAGTCAGGTGTGCCAGCATTGGGAGGTAGTTGGCGAAATATAAGTCAGTGGTGTCTGCCTAAGTATGAGATGCTGCGCGTGGCCTAAGTAAAGGGAAGTATTTGTTGTTGTTGAGCTAGAAGTGCCGAGTCGATGGAGACATTTGGGGCCTTAGATTTGTGAGGATTCATGACCAGCCCCGAGATCTTACCAAACTCTTCTAAGATTTTGAGAAGATTCAGAGACAAGGTTATGGGAGCTGTCAAAAATAGCAATATATCGTCCGCAAATAGACACAACTTGTGATGGTGACCACCCATTTCAATGCCTTTAACATTCAGATTGGAACGTATCATTTGAGCCAGTGGTTCAATTGCGAGAGCGAAGAGTAGTGGGGAGAGAGGGCACCCTTGACGTGTACCTCGGTGCACCGGGAAGGGATCTGATTTATAGCCTGCATATTTAATGTAGGCTGAGGGAGAGTGGTAGAAAGAGGCAATCCAAGAGAGGAAATGTGGGCCAAAGCCCCAAGTCCTAAGGGCGAACGTTAGATATGACCACGACAATGTGTCGAATGCCTTCCTTATATCTAACGATAGGAAGCATGTTGGTATCCTACGCATCTTGGCTATATGTGCCAGGAGGGCAGCCCTTCTGACATTGTCTCCAGCTTGCCAAGAGGGCATAAACCCCACTTGATTCCTGTGGACCAGAGATCCAATGATTGGGTTCAAGCGGGTAGCAAATAATTTCGCTAGAAGTTTAATGTCCAGATTTAGCAATGAGATTGGGCGGAAATTAGTCCTTGAGGAACCATCTGATTGGGGCTTAGTTAGCATGGAGACAATGGCAGAAAGGGACTCAGGTCTGAAATTGTTTCCTTGCAAGATACTATTGAATGCCACGGTCAGCATGGGGGAAAGTAAGTCTGAGAAATGCTTGTAGTATATGGCCGTGAAACCGTCGGGACCCGGTCGTTTGTTGATGCGAAGGGACTTGATGGCTGCTACTACTTGTGCCTCGGTAATTGGTTGCTCAAGGGAGGATTGTTGCGTGGAGGATAAGGAGGGTGTCAGGAAAAGACTGTTCCCTAGCCTTTCCGCGGTGGTGCGCGCGCCTGTGCGCGTTCGCGTGCGCCCACGTGCGCGCGCACGCGCCGGAAACGGCGCCTGGCGGCTCTATTTCAGTCCGCAGAGCCTGGTGGCCAGTGCTGTCCGCTCTACAGCGTTTCCTACACCTGCGACCCCCCGGTGACTACTTCTGTGTGACTTCCTGTTCCTGTGACCCCGGCTTATCCCTCGGACCTGTTGATATCTGCCTGATCTGACCCCGGCTTGTCTACGACCACCCGCTTGCCTGCTCCTCCTGTACTTCTGTTGCCTGCACGTTACCGACCCTGCCTGAACCCGACCATCCGTTTGCCTGATCCCGT
>BLSH010215528.1:66333-82500 GCA_018402905.1 Glandirana rugosa | reverse complement strand
ATAATCTGTCCCTCTAAGCAGTAGACTCTACCTAGTCCTGTCAGATCGTTCTGTAATGCAGGA
The DNA here is from genome assembly GCA_018402905.1 of Glandirana rugosa. Lineage (NCBI taxonomy): Eukaryota > Metazoa > Chordata > Amphibia > Anura > Ranidae > Glandirana > Glandirana rugosa. The sequence goes on along the minus strand of BLSH010215528.1, from coordinate 82,437 downwards.
TGAGATGTTATTAGATCTGCAATCTGTCCCTAAAAGCAGTAGTAGTAGTAATCTCTACCTAGCCCACAATCTGATTGTTCTGTAATGCAGGATGAGATGTTATTATATCTGCAATCTGTCCCTCACAGCGCCGGCAGCATCCTCTCCCTACACTACCCAGAGAGCATGTGACATGCAGCACTAAGGGACTCCAGCTTATAAAGGGGCTGGGTCACATGATGCACTGGCCAATCACAGCCATGCCATTAGTAGGCATGGCTGTGATGGCTTCTAAGGGCAAACCAGTGAAATGTTTGTTGATTGGCTGCCCTGCAGCTATTCAACATGCGTGATCAAATACCCGAACCCAGAACCCGAACCCAAACTTTTTTTCAAATGTCCGGGTTCGGGTCCGGGTCACGGACACCCCAAAGTTTGGTACGGACCCGAACTTTACAACTCTAGTCAGAGGCAAGCTGGGTTCGGCAGTGGGTATCAGTCAGGCAGAGGTAAGCAGGGTCCAAAAGAAGCCGGGTCAGGGTATGAGAAGGCAGGGTGGTCCAAACAAGCCAGGTCAATCAGGTAACGGATCAGGTAGCAGATAACAGGCAAGCAGGTACAGGTACTAACAAGTTGCAGATCAGACAGCACTTTAGCCCAAGTCTGACTTCCTTATAAAGGAAGTCAGACTTGTGATGTGCTGACAGAGATGCTGGGTCCTAGCGCTCTCCTGCACTGACAGATGCTGGGTCCTAGAGTCCTCCTGCTATTGGTGCCCTGACAACATCCCTGTGCATGCGTACATATGCACACCTCCGAAGGGTCGTGGGAACCTTTGTTTGAATCCGTGCGGGTGTGCGCGATCGCAATGCTCGTCTGGATCCCTAACATTGCCCCCCCCAAGGGGCAGCCTCGGGATGCCCATCAATGTTTATTTCTCTGGGTGAGACTGGAAAAAGGCTTTAATCAGTCTTTTTGCATAAATATTTGATTCAGGTTCCCAGGAGTTGTCTTCTGGTCCATAACCCTTCCATTTAATCAGGAATTGGGTCTGACCTTGTCTTTTCCTGCAGTCCAGAATAGCCTCCACCTCATACTCCTCGTTTCCATCAATGGGGACTGGTTCTGGGGGTCCGTCACAGCAGGCTTTAGCAGGGCAACATGAAATACCGGATGAATTTTCAAAGAGTCAGGTAATGAAAGTTCATAAGACACTTCGTTGATGACTCATTTCACCGGAAAGGGGCCGATGAACTTGGGTGCCAGCTTCTTGGAGGGACGAGCAAACCAGAGATTTGCTGTAGAAAGCCACACCCGCTCACAAGGCTGCAACTTCAGCTCCTCCTTCTCTTCTTGTCAAAAGCCCTTTTGTTGTCTGCCTGTGCCTTGGCGATTGCTTCCTGGAGAATCTTGTTGTTTCGACTCAAGAAATCTGCTGTACTCTGTACCGCTGGGATTGCAGATTCAGGAGTAAAGTAAGGCAAGAAGGACAGGTTGAAGCCATAATTTGTGAAAAACGGGGATTGCCCCATGGCCGAATGACTGGCATTGTTATAAGCAAACTCCGCAAGTGGCAGCAGGGGTACCCAATCATCCTGGGAGAAAGATGTAAAACAGCGGAGGTACTGTTTCAAAGTTTGATTGGTGTGTTCGGTTTGCCCGTTGGTCTGCGGATGATAGGTCGAGGAAAATACCAACTTGATCTGTAGCAGCTCGCACATGGCTTTCCAAAAGCAGGAAGTGAACTGGACCCCTCGGTCAGACACAATATTTGCTGGTACTCCATGTAATCTGACAATCTCCTTATTGAAGACTTGAGCTGTCTCTACAGCAGAGGGAATGCTCTTCAAGGGTATAAAATGAGCCATGTTGGACAGACGATCCACAATCACAATTATTGCCGTACAGCCCTCAGGAGGTGGTAACTCAACAACAAAGTCCATGGAGATCATCTGCCAGGGTCTGTCTGAGATGGGCAAAGTTTTGAGTAGGCCCCAGGCTTGGCTTTTTGCTGTCTTGTTCTGGATACAGACAGGACAAGAATTTACATATTCCCTGCAAAAGTCCTCCAACTTGGGCCACCAGAAAGTATGCTGCACCAGTTCTGCGGTCTTGTGAATGCCAAAGTGACCTGCCAGGGGATGGTCATGCAGACTTTTAAGAACTTGTACCCGAACATTCTCTGGTATGAAGATTCGATCTCCTCTCCAAAGCAGACTGTCCCGGCAAGCGAGGGACATGGACTAGACTGGGACATGGAGGCCTGTTTAATCTGAGACAAAATATCTGCTGTAGAAGAAGAAAATTACCGATTGGCAAGATGGTATCGGGAACGGAGGAGTCTCTGGGGCCATCATACATCTGGGACAAGGCATCAGGCTTGGTGTTCTTTGACCCAGGATGGTACGTGATATGGAAGTTGAAATGGGAAAAGAACAAGGCCCATCTGGCCTGCCGTGGTCTCAAGCGTCTGGCTGATCATAGGTACTAAAGATTCTTATGATCAGTGTAAATAAGAATTGGATGGGTTGCACCTTCCAGCAGATACCTCCATTCTTCCAGGGCGGCTTTGATAGCCAAAAGTTCCCGATCTCCAACATCATAATTCTTTTCGGCCAGAGAGAGCTTCCGTGAAAAGAAGGCCACAGGGTGTAAGGTGTCGGTGACTACCTGATGCTGGGATATGACTGCCCCTACTGCATTTCAGAAGCGTCAACTTCAAGGACGTAGGGAAGATGGCTCAGAATTGGGGCAGAAGTGAAGCGTCTCTTCAGGGTTTCAAAAGCATCCTGGGCCTCAGGATTCCAGCGGAATCGGGAGTCTTGCTTGGTAAGCTGTGTAATAGGGGAAATGATGGTAGAAAACCCCCTGATGAACTTCCTATAGAAGTTTGTGAAACCCACAAAACGCTGTACCCCCTTCTTGTCTGTGGGTACAGGCCAGTCAATTACAGCAGACACGTTCTGTGGGTCCATTTCAACTGCCATCAGTGAAATAATCAAGCCCAGGAATTGGATACTCTCCTTCTCCAATTCACATTTTTCTGTTTTAGCAAACAGTCTGTGTTGACAGAGTCTTTACAGCACCTGATTGACATGCATACAATGCTGATCTAGGGACCCGGAGAAAATCAGAATGTCATCTAGGTACATGATGATGAAAATGTCCAAAAAGTCTCTAAATGCATCACTAATGAAATGCTGGAAAGTAGCAGGAGCTATATATTTCAGAGGTAATCGTATGATAAACTCTGGACCCAGCGCTCCTAATTTAATTTGTGGTTATTTACATGTGTTTTAGGTTATTTTCCAAATATATTTATTTCAAAATCTTTAAAATGTCTCTAAAATGTTTTTAAATATTTTTGAAATGTATAAATATAAGTATAAATTCTCAAATCTCCGGCTGCTGCTATATATAGGTTAATAATACTTGTACAGACCTTAACACGTTATGTGTTTTATGCACTTCATACACCTCCTGTTAATGTTAGCAGCGCCGCATTATATTGTGTATATTTATTTTCACTATAAACCTAATATTGCGCCGGTATGGATTCTTCAGTATATTATACTAAGTACTCTGATTAATAAGGTATTCCTCTGACTGAAACTATCTGCATTATCATAAAACATTAATGTAAAATTACATATAAACATATAAAACACATATATGAGCGAATATAAATAAAATATCGCTAATCACAGTGCAGGGATTCAAGTTTTCTTTCTTCAGTGTTTTCTTATAAAAGTCACTGAATCTTGATGATTTCCATCTACATAGGGTTAAAAATTGGAACCAGTCCACAAATATTGCCTCTCTTCCCAGCTGTTTGTGTTCCTTGTTGTTTTCCCCTATGGGTCCCCACTTACCAGAGCTACAATCTTTGTGCGCTGTCCTGCTCCTTAAAGGTGAGCCGGATACCCCTCTGGTCTTTCTCTTTATCTTCCTGCTTGGCTCCTGTGTTTAGTCTCCTCTCGGATTATTCCCATGCAGCATGCAAATGACAAAGGAGAGCTTCATAGCGTAAAATTGTAAACTTTATTTCTTGCACGCTCCCTTTCCCCTAAAACATGCTTACAGGATATCAAATCACAGTGCGCCTTATGAAAAAATATTTGCTTTCCATCACCGCGTTCCTCCTCTAGTACTCGCCTCCTGTTGTTTTAAATTTCCTGAGCTGTGGTACGAAGGTAACCAGTGACTCATTGTCAGATAGAATCTTGAAAAAAGCCGCGTGGTCACGCCCAGACAAGTTTCATCATTCCGTCTTTGTCAATGGGCATGGCCACACGTCACGGCTCGTATCTCTTTATACTATCGCTGCGAGTGTATTACCTATCAGCTGTGGATGTGGGTGGTCACTGATTAGGTTACTGCCGTAATTGTTGTTATTTAAACAACTTGTATCTTTTCGTTGTATCTCTCTCTGTGATCGGCATACACTCGCTGCGCCTATACTTACGTTTTGACATTTGTTACCATTTCTTATACAAACATATATAGATTATAAAATCTGTATGTGACATCATGTGCATCTTAAAAGTTATAAATATATGTTAAAAAAATATATTAAAACATATATTAAAACAATGCTTTTGTAATAACAAATCTTTGTTGCTAAAAATCACTAAATGATTTAATTGTATGCTTCAATTACGGAGTTCTTCTTTTATTATTCCACTCCGCCTCTAACTTTCAATTTGTATATTATCTACTGATAGGCACCCTCTTGGAATAGTGGTTTGCATTTCATGCAGGGCTACCTCTGTGTTATTCTCCAAACGATTTGATCTTATTAGGATTGTTATGCGATTGTAGCCCATACATTATTTATTCTATTTGATGCGATCTACCTAATACAATGAGATTGTGGCTCATATATTGTTTATGTTGCTTATTGGAGTTTATGCATAAATGTTCTACCCAATACAATGAGATTGTGGCTCATATACTGTATATGTTGCTTATTGGACTTTGTGCATAAATATTCATAAATTCACACTGAATTTTTTCTCCAGTATGTGTGTGCTTTTATTCTATATTTATTGTGTCTAATACCTGTGTCTTATCACTCCGAATATGGTTCTTATATTAATTTGTTTTATCTTATTCTGTTGTATTCAAATTTAATTTCATATATGTTTACATATATTGTTAAGAACTATTTTTAGTACTGTAATACTCCAATGTTGTTATTTTGCTACTTACTGAGATATTTTGAGTATTTTGCGTATTAGTAACTGTTATTTTAGTAATTACTGATAAAGCTGTTAACGTCTAATTCAATATTCAACCCTTTCGGGAATAAAGAGTCAGTACTATATATCCAGTGTGTTTCACTTTTGGAGATTTCTCTTACCAGATTCGCTCCTCTCCATGGAGCTTGTATTCTGTCTATGCCCCAGAATTTCAATCCCCTTGGGTCTCTGTTGTGTTTTTGTTTGAAGTGTAATGATACACTGTGGTCTTTGAACCCCTTTTTTATATTTTCTATGTGTTCTGATATTCTTTTACTTAGCTTTCTTTTGGTTCGGCCTATATACATTAACTTGCATGGGCATTCCAGAGCATAAACTACATGCGTTGACTGACATGTTATACATTCTTTAATTGTGAATTTCTGGTTATTTGATGGAAATGTAGTCCTCTGAGATGAACATCTACTTGTTGGCAAGCCTTGCATCTTCTGCATGCATAGAAACCTTGTTTCTCCCAAAACATTTTGGGTTTAGTAGGTGGGTCCAGCACTTTCTTAACTATCCTGTCTCCAAATGATTGGTTCTTTCTATATATGAAGACAGGCCTTTCCGGTATATTTTTATTCAAAATTTTGTCCATTTTGAGTATTTCCCAGTGTTTCTTGAAGATTTTCTCTATTTCTTTATACTGTTCGTGATATTCTGATATGAAACCCTATTCATGTTTAGTCGTTTCTGGTTTAACCGTATCAATTAAGCTACTTTCTTGTGTTATCCTTTTAATTTCTGTTCTGGTGTTTTCCAATTGCTCCTTATTATATCCTTTCTCCTGGAATCTTTGCATTATGGTTAGGGATTGGGTTTCATAGTCTTCATCCGAGGTACAATTCCTCCTTATTCTTGTGAATTGCCCCTTGGATATATTTTGTAACCATCTTGGGTGGCGGCCACTGCTAATTGGTAAGTACCCGTTTCTGTCTGTTGGTTTGAAAAATGCTTTTGTCTCCAAGTGGTCACCTTTCTTCATGATGGTTAGGTCTAGGTAATTGACCTGCTCAGTACTCCAATGAAAATCCAAAATTATATTCTGATTGTTGGAGTTCAATTGTTGTGTATATTCCTTCAGTGTAGTCTCTGTTCCTATCCATATAAAGAAGAGATCATCAATGAATCTTTTGTAGAACACTAGTTTTTTCCTATTCTGCCCGAAGATTGTCTTGTCCTCCCACTGGCACATGAATAGATTAGCTAGGCTAGGGGCAAATTTGGCTCCCATAGCCACGCCCCTTTTTTGTGTATAAAATTGGTCACTGTACCAAAAGTAATTATGCGAGAGACAATAAATTTACATAATTTTTAAGTATCTTTTTTGTGCTTCTGGCAGATTGTCTCTTTGGCTGAGTGCCCAATTTAGGGCCAAAAGTGCATCTTCATGCTGCATAATTGTATAAAGGGATGCTACATCCGCAGTTACCGGGAAGACAATTTGGTCTTTGGAGAAACTAATAGGTTTAATTTGCTGTAATAGGTCCTTAGTGTCTTTTAGGAAGGCCTTTATGTGTATTACACTTTCTTGGAGGAAGTGATCAAGGTATTCTCCTGTTCTAACGGTTACTGAATTTATACCATTCACAATGGGTCTCGCCGGTCATTGTATGGGATCTATGTGTATTTTGGGTACTGTGTAAATGGTTGGTATCCTGTTAAAACTCGGATATAAATAAAGTTTTTCTTTTTTTGTTAGAATGCCTTTCCGATATCCATATTCTACCAGGCCCTCCAGTTCCTTCCTATATTGTACCGTAGGGTCTTTGCATAGTTTACTGTATGTGCGATTATCTGCGAGTATTTCTTCTAATTGTGAATGGTAGTAGTCTTTGCCCATTATTACCACCCCTCCTCCTTTGTCTGCAGGTCTAATTATTACTTCCTTCCTTTTTTCCAAAGCTTTTATTCCTTCTTCTATATATCTGGGGTTTACTTCTTTCCTTGGTTTGATCTTTTTTCTAAATCTTTTAGGACCAGATTCTTGAAGACTTCTACGTAATGGTTAGAGCTGTTCTGAGGATTGAATAGTGATTTATTCCTTAGTCCACTGTTGACTCCCATAGTGGAATTATTTGGTTCGCTCCACTTGTGGCCCTTAGTGCCCATTAGATATTTTTTTATATTTATCTTTCGTATGTATTTTTGTACGTCCATATAGACATTAAATTTATTGATCGGTTTCTTAATTGCACTTTTGAGGCCTGCATTTAGAATATTTGTTTCTTTCTGATCTAGTTGGATTTTGGACAAGTTATATATGCCTTTTAATCCCTCCTTCTTTTTTGCTGGATCCTCCGGTCTGCTCTGTATCCTCTTCTTCTCTCCATCTTGTCGGTGTGTTGGGAGTATACGTTTGTTCCCACTGTGGGGGTTTCCACCATCCCTGCATATTTCGATTCTGTGTGTGTGGTGGTGGCCTGCCTCGGTATGTTCTGTAGCCTCTTCCCCTGTGCCCTCCCCCTCTGCCTCGGCCTAAAAAAGAAGAAGAGGGGGGTCTTGGTGTACCTGGAGGGCTTATGTCTCTCCTTAGGGGTGCATATCTGTTGCTTAGGTATGGTCCTCTTGGTTGTCCATAATTTTGTCTATCTTGTTCGGGTGTTTGGTCTCTAGGCCTTGAGTTGTTAGCACTTCTTCCCCCTCGTGTGGTTTGCACTTGGTTTCTTGGGGTGATGATTCTGACCTCTTTGACAGGGGTTCTGACCATTGGTTCTGTTGCTGGTTTGTTCCCAAAATTCCTTGGCCTTTGTATGTGATTATTGGCCGGTATTTGTGTATTTTTTGCCATAGGTAAATTGAGTTGTTGCCTCTAGCCTAGCTAATCTATTCATGAGCCAGTGGGAGGACAAGACAATGATCGGGCAGAATAGGAAGGAACTAGTGTTCTACAAAAGATTCATTGATGATCTCTTCTTTATATGGATAGGAACAGAGACTACACTGAAGGAATATACACGCCAATTGAACTCCAACAATCAGAATATAGTTGTGGATTTTCATTGGAGTACTGAGCAGGTCAATTACCTAGACCTAACCATCATGAAGAAAGGTGACCATTTGGAGACAAAATCATTTTTCAAACCAACAGACAGAAACAGGTACTTACCAATTAGCAGTGGCCACCACCCAAGATGGTTACAAAATATATCCAAGGGGCAATTCACAAGAATAAGGAGGAATTGTACCTCGGATGAAGACTATGAAACCCAATCCCTAACCATAATGCAAAGATTCCAGGAGAAAGGATATAATAGGGAGCAATTGGAAAACACCAGAACAGAAATTAAAAGGATAACACAAGAAAGTAGCTTAATTGACACGGTTAAACCAGAAACGACTAAACATGAATGGGGTTTCATATCAGAATATCACAAACAGTATAAAGAAATAGAGAAAATCTTCATAATACACTGGGAAATACTTAAAATGGACAAAATTATGAATAAAAATATACCGGAAAGGCCTGTCTTCATATATAGAAAGAACCAATCATTTGGAGACAGGATAGTTAAGAAAGTGCTGGACCCATCTACTAAACCCAAAATGTTTTGGGAGAAACAAGGTTTCTATGCATGCAGAAGATGCAAGGCTTGCCAACAAGTAGATGTTCATCTCAGAGGACTCACGAAATTTACATCTCCATCAAACAACAAGAAATTCACAATTAAAGAATGTATAACATGTCAGTCAACGCATGTAGTTTATGCCCTGGAATGCCCTTGCAAGTTAATGTATATAGGCCGAACCAAAAGAAAGCTAAGTAAAATAATATCAGAACACATAGAAAATATAAAAAAGGGGTTCAAAGACCACAGCGTATCATTACACTTCAAACAAAAACACAACAGAGACCCAAGGGGATTGAAATTCTGGGGCATAGACAGAATACAAGCTCCATGGAGAGGAGCGAATCTGGTAAGAGAAATCTCCAAAAGTGAAACACACTGGATATATAGTACTGACTCTTTATTCCCGAAAGGGTTGAATATTGAATTAGACGTTAACAGCTTTATCAGTAATTACTAAAATAACAGTTACTAACACGCAAAATACTCAAAATATCTAAGTAAGTAGCAAAATAACAACATTGGAGTATTACAGTACTAGAAATAGTTCTTAACAATATATGTAAACATATATGAAATTAAATTTGAATACAATAAAATAAGATAAAACAAATTAAAATAAGAACCATATTCGGAGTCATAAGACACAGGTATTAGACACAATAAATATAGAATAAAAGCACACACATACTGGAGAAAAAATTCCGTGTGAATTTATGAATATTTATGCACAAAGTCCAATACGCAACATAAACAGTATATGAGCCACAATCTCATTGTATTGGGTAGAATATTTATGCATAAACTCCAATAAGCAACATAAACAATATATGAGTCACAATCTCATTGTATTAGGTAGATTGCATCAAATAGAATAAATAATGTATGGGCTACAATCGCATAACGATCCTAATAAGATCAAATTGTTTGGAGAATAACATAGAGGTAGCCCTGCATGAAATGCAAACCACTATTCCAAGAGGGTGCCTATCAGTAGATAATATACAAATTGAAAGTTAAAGACGGAGTGGAATAATAAAAGAAGAACTCCATAATTGAAGCATACAATTAAATAATTTAGTGATTTTTAGCAACAAAGATTTGTTATTACAAAAGCATTGTTTTAATATATGTTTTAATATATTTTTTTAACATATATTTATAGTTTTTAAGATGCACATGATGTCACATACAGATTTTATAATCTATATATGTTTGTATAAGAAATGGTAACAAATGTCAAAACGTAAGCATAGGCGCAGCGAGTGTATGCCGATCACAGAGAGAGATACAAAGAAAAGATACAAGTTGTATAAATAACAATGATTATGGCAGTAAACTAATCAGTGACCACCCACATCCACAGCTGATAGGTAATACACTCGCAGCGGTAGTACAAAGAGATACGAGCCATGACGTGTGGCCATGCCCATTGACAAAGACGGAATAACGAAACACGTCTGGGCATGACCACACGGCTTTTTTCAAGATTCTATCTGACAGCGAGTCACTGGTTACCTTCGTACTGCAGCCCGGGAAGTTTAAAACAACAGGAGGCGAGTACGAGAGGAGGAACGCGGTGATGTAAAGCAAATATTTTTTCATAAGGCGCACTGTGATTTGATATCCTGTAAGCATGTTTTTGAGGGAAAGGGGGCGTGCAAGAAATAAAGTTTACAATTTCACGCTATGAAGCTCTCCTTTGTCATTTGCATGCTGCATGGGAATAATCCGAGAGGAGACTAAACACAGGAGCCAAGCAGGAAGATAAAGAGAAAGACCAGAGGGGTATCCGGCTCAACTTTAAGGAGCAGGACAGCGCACAAAGATCGTAGCTCTGGTAAGTGGGGACCCATAGGGGAAAACAACAAGGAACACAAACAGCTGGGAAGAGAGGCAATATTTGTGGACTGGTTCCAATTTTTAACCCTATGTAGATGGAAATCATCAAGATTCAGTGACTTTTATAAGAAAACACTGAAGAAAGAAAACTTGAATCCCTGCACTGTGATTAGCGATATTTTATTTATATTCGCTCATATATGTGTTTTATATGTTTACATGTAATTTTACATTCATTTTTTACGATAATGCGGATAGTTTCAGTCAGAGGAATACCTTATTAATCAGAGTACTTAGTATAATATACTGACCAAATCTGGTGAGAAAAGCGTTCTTCCATTCATCCCCTTCTCTGATGCGCACCAGGTTGTAGGACCCCCTTAAGTCCAGTTTGGTAAAGATGCGAGCAGATCTTAGTCTCTGGAATAATTCAGTCATCAGAGGCAGGGGGTAGCGATTCTTAATCATGACTTTATTCAGCTTCCTATAGCCCACAAAATGCCTGAGTGATTGATCCTTTTTGGTAACAAAGAATATCGCTGCTCCAGGTGGGGACTTGGATGGGCGAATGAAACCCTTCTCAAGGTTTTCATCAATGTAGTCCTTTAGTGCCTCTTGCTCCCGTTCTGTTAGCGGAAAGATGCGTCCGAACGGAATTGAGGCCCCTGGGAGAAGATCAATCGGACAGTCATAAGGGCGGTGAGGAGGAAGTGTGGAGGAAGTCTGTTTGCTGAACACATCCAAAAAAAGATGTTAAAGCTCAGGTACTGACTGCCAGATCTCTGGGTCTGTGTTGAGGCACAGTAATGACATAAGGGATGACCGGGGTGCTGGAAGTACAATGTCTCTGGCAATAAGATGAAGAAAACTTGACTTCTCCAGTAGTCCAACTTATGTGTGGATCATGGGCTTTGAGCCATGGAAGGCCCAGAATGACTGGGAAAAGCGGGGAATAGATGGCATCCAAGCTTAACAGTTCCTCATGATGAGCAGAGCTGACAGGCAACAAAGGCGTTTCTTGGGTAACTAGTCCTGACTTGATATGGGACCCATCAGCAAGGTAGACTGAAAGTCCATGCGTCTTGGGTTGCAGGTGAATGCAGTGTTGATGGGCGAACTGCAGGTCAATAAGACAGCTGCATGCACCAGAGTCAATAATGGCGTTGACTTGTAGGGTTCTTCCCGGCAGCTGAAATGAAAGGGGTAGAGCGATGTGAGTGGCGGTGGCAGACACAGTAGACAGGGTAGTAGAAGCAAGTGGTAAGGACTTACGGGTCTTGGCAGGACAGCTGTGGACATAATGACCTGACTCTCAACAGTACAGGCATAGGTTGCTCTGCCGACGTCGGAGTCGCTCTTCAGGTCTCAGCATAGGTTGCATCAGTCACAATTGCATAAGTTCGGGTTCTGGGGTGCTGGGAGCTGGCATGGTTGGTGCTGGTACAGAAGAGGCATGAGAAGGAACTCTGGGCATCATCCAGGTAGGCCTGTGCTGTTGTGTGGCTCTTTCAGCATGACGCATGCCATATTCCACCTTGGTCACTTCTAGGGAGAAAGTCCGTGGCTGCAGAGCAAAGAACAGCTGACAGGCGTTATGGAAGGCCCGAAACTTGGTTCGATCCCCGGAGAATCTTTCAGGTGTGGGGACCCTAGGTTCAGGAGGCAGCATGACCATGGAAGGACTGGTGCTGGCTTGAGGGGTAGTAGCTGGAGCTGTGGTGGTGGATGCCATGCTTGGTGCAGGTGAAGAGGTCTGGACTTGAGCCTCTAATCTGGTATAACTTTCTTGCAGGGACCTGATGGCCTGGGTAAGTGCAGAGAGATGCTGGCAGAGCTCATCCATGGAAGTGGTTCCTCCCGCAGGCTCAGACATGGCTGTCTGATACTGTAGAGCCCACTGGAATGGGAACAGTGGTCTCGTGAGTACAGCAAGGTAGGAGTGCAAACAGCAGGAGACTGGATGCTGGAGTGGAGCTGGTAACACTGGACAGCAGACAGTTGGAAACAGGAACAGCAGCAGCAGACAGCGATCACGGGAGCTGGATGCAGAGCACAAGACAGCAGACAGCTGACTGATGAAACAGGCAGGAGGATGGTCAGACAAGCCGGGTCAATCACAGATGAACGGAGCAGCAGAATTGGTAGGCGGAGAATGGTCAGAGGCAAGCTGGGTTCGGCAACAGGTATCAGGCAGGCAGAGGTAAGCAGGGTCCAAAACAAGCCAGGTCAGGGTAGGAGAAGGCAGGGTGGTCCAAACAAGCCGGGTCAATCAGGTAACGGATCAGGTAGCAGATAAAGGGCAAGCAGGTACAGGTACTGACAAGCTGCAGATCAGGCAGCACTTAAGCCAAAGTCTGACTTCCTTATAAAGGCCCATGTGATGTGCTGACAGAGATGCTGGGTCTTAGTGCCCTCCTGCTCTGACGGATTCTGGCTCTTAGAGTCCTCCTGCTATTGGTGCCCTGATAACATCCCTGCGCATGCGTACATGTGCACGCCTCCAAACGGTCGTGGGAACCTTTGTTTGAATCTGTGCGTGCGTGCACACAAGCGCGCGCAATCGCAATGCTCGTATGGATCCCTGACACACTGACTGTACTTAGGTGCCTGAGAGAAGAGAGGAGGAAAATGAGGAGGAGTAGGAGGCACAACTCCAATGAGGCAGGATGTCCTCCAGGGGCCAGCTTAAGGGCAGGCACCCTATTGCATCACACCACAGAGCTCCACAGGTGCATGGTGCTGCTGAATCCCTGCTGACTTCCAAAACTTCAAAGGTGTGGGCTTTTTTCACCACTTGTTCAGTAGATCGCACCATTGCTGCTTGTAATCTATGTCTGAAGCGGATCAAGTGCAGCCAGAACAACAACCGCTTGGACACTACATGCTTGAAAAGACATATGATGACCTGCCATACAGTCCGTTGACAACAGCCCCTCAAAGACCCACATCGTAAAACAAGGCAGACTTCTCCTTGTTCCTCATTTGTGACCTCAACCTCTACTGTACTTCCAGTCCTCTCAAAAGCCTGCACTGAGAGGAATGAAGGTCTAGCAATGGGTGCCACAAGTACTTGCAGGAATCTGCTAGCAGTAAACCACCAATTGATGTCAGCAGGCAAATTTCCCTACCCCAGTTGCTGCAGTGTAACAAAAAATACTCCCAGCCATGCACATGCTTCAGCTGGTAGACTCTTCCCCTTTTCATGAATTTGTGGAATGTGCTGTACCACAGTAGCAGGTTTTAAAAAGACATTTCTTTTCACGTAAGGCCATTCCAGCTCTCTACCGTCATGTGGAAGGCAATGTTTTGGCCTTGTTGGACAGGGTGGTCAGCAACAAAGTTCATATTACTGCTGACTCATGGTCCAGCAAAAATGGTCAGGGACATTACATCCTTCACGGTGCACTGGGTAACTCTGCTGACAGCTAGGAAGGATGCAGGACAGGGTTCGGTGTTGGAGCTAGTTCCGCCACCATGCCTCCAAAAAAATGGGTCTGTTTCTGCCATATCTGCTTCCTCCACCCCCTAATCTTCTTCTTCCTCTGTGGCCTATTCTGCAGCAGTGTCCTCTGAACCAGCAGTACTTGCAAAGCATTTGAGGGGCTACGTAAGCAGTTAGCCTAAGAGATGCCATGTGGTGCTTGAGTTGGTCTACCTAGGGGACAGGAGCCACACAGTGGGCAGGCTCAGAGGTGGTTGATGCCATGTCAGCTTGAGCCAGGAATGGTTGTATGTGACAATGGCACCAACCTTCTCTTTACCCTCCGACAGGGACACTTAACACTAGAGTTGAGCGAACCCCAACTGTAAAGTTGGAGTTCGTACCGGACTTTAGGGTATCCGTGACCTGAACCCGGACATTTGAGAAAAAGTCCGGGTTCGGGGTTTTCGGGGATTTTTTCGCGCCCTTTTCGCGCCTGTTGAATAGCTGCAGGGCAGCCAATCAACAAGTGTTTCACTCGTTTGCCCTTCGAAGCCATCACAGCCATGCCTACTAATGGCATGGCTGTGATTGGCCAGTGCATCATGTGACCCAGCCTCTATATAAGCTGGAGTCATGTAGTGCTGCATGTCACATCATCTCATACTAGTGTAGGGAGAGGATGCTGCTGCTGTGACGGACAGATTAGCTTTAGAAAATCTGTTAAAAACAGTGATTTATTGGTGGGTGGGTGCTAGAGGAGATTTTTGTTTGCTAGAGTATATTTTGTTTGCTAAGCAAAGTGCCTCATATATAACCTAAGCATTTTTTCTGTTTGTTAGGTGGGCGTTTGCAGCCATTTTTGCAAGTGCAGTGAATATGCAATTGGTTGTGTGTCAGGGATATTATTTTAATTGTGTTCTGTTAGTTCAGTTGGCAACATTTTGGCATATTTAAATACTGCTTTTACATTGCAGTTAGACAAATTTAAAAAATTGCGGCCAGCGGGGCATTTCATGCACAAAATTAAAAAGTGCATCTACATTGCTGGTTTAAAAAAATATATATTCTAAATACTACATTTGCGGCCAGTGGTGCATTTCTTGCACAAAAATAAAAAGTGCGTCTACATTGCTGGTTTAAAAAAAAAAATTCTAAATACTACATTTGCGGCCAGCGGTGCATTTCTTGCACAAAAATAAAAAGTGCGTCTACATTGCTGGTTTAAAAAAAAAAAATCGAAATACTACATTTGCGGCCGTAGGTGCATTTCTTGCACAAAAATAAAAAGTGCGTCTACATTGCTGGCTTAAAAAAAAAATATTCTAAATACTACATTTGCAACCAGCGGTGCATTTCTTGCACACAAATAAAAGTGCATCTACATTGCAGGTTTAAAAATAAAAAAATATTCTAAACACTAAATTTGCGGCCAGCAGTGTATTTCTTGCACAAAAATAAAAAGTGCGTCTACATTGCTGGTTTAAAAAATATATATTCTAAATACTACATTTGCAGCCAGCGGTGCATTTCTTGCACAGAAAAAAAGTGCATCTACATTGCTGGTTTAAAAAAAAATGTATAAATATTCTAAATACTACATTTGCGGCCAGCGGTGCATTTCTTGCACAAAAATAAAAAGTGCTTCTACATTGCTGGTTTTAAAAAAAAAAGAATAATAAATATTGCTACATAGTACATTTGCACATTGCTGTGCATTTATTGCACAAAATTAAAAAGTGCGTCGACATTGCTGGTTTAAAATTCTTTACGTGTCGTTCCACGTTTACATGATACATCGTGATAAAAAAAAAAAAAATTTGGTCGTTACAGCTGCGTGAAAAATTAAAACACGTTATTTACGTGTCGTTACACGTTTACATGATACATCGTTATAAATAATAAGAAAAAAAAAATTTTGGTCGTTACATCTTCGTGAAAAATAAAAACACGTTCTTTACGTGGCGACCGGCGTTTACATCATAAATCTTATAAATATGTAAAAAAAAATTTGGTCGTTACATCTACGTGAAAAAAAGACACGTTCTTT
>BLSH010215528.1:34865-53166 GCA_018402905.1 Glandirana rugosa | reverse complement strand
GTGGGAAAAAAAGGACGCAAATTTCGTTTGGGTACTGCATTGCATGACCGCGCAATTACCATTTGAAGCGGCGAAGTGCCAAATTGAAAAAAGGGCTCCGGTCCTAAAGCTGGAAATCCTTCCGGTCCTTAAGTGGTTAAGCAACAGACAGCATGGATTCATGAAAGACAGAAGTTGTCAAGCAAACTTGATTTCTTTTTATGAGGAGATAAATAAAACCTTGGACAGAGGGGTGGCTGTGGATGTAGTATACTTGGATTTTGCAAAAGCGTTTGACACAGTTCCCCACACAGGACTAATGTGTAAGGTAAAGTCTACAGGCTTGGAAAGATCAGTTTGTAAATGGATAGAAAACTGGCTAAAAGACCGTATTCAGAGAGTAGTGGTTAATGATTCTTACTCTGAATGGTCTAAGGTTATTAGTGGTGTACCTCAAGATTCAGTGTTAGGACGGGTACTTTTTAATATCTTTATAAATGATATAGGGCTGGGATTAAAAGTACCATTTCAGTCTTTTTAGATGACGCCATGCTTTGTAGTGGAATAATGTCCTTACAGGATGTCTCCAACGTAAAAGCCAACCTCAATGCACTGTTAAATTGGGAAACTATGTAGCAAATGAGGTTTAATGTTGATAAAGGTAAAGTTATGCACTTGGGGCTAAGAATATGCATGCATCTTACATACTAGGGGGGGTACAACTGGGGGAATCCATAGTGGAGAAGGATGTTGGGGTTTTGGTAGATCATAAGCTTAATAATAGCATGCAATGCCAAGCTGAAGTTTCCAAAGCGAGCAAAGTCTTTTCTTGTATTAAGAGAGGTATAGACTCCAGAGAAAGAGATATAATTTTTGCCCCTGTACAAATTATTAGTAAGACCTCATCTGGAATATGCAGTTCAGTTTTGGGCACCAGTTCTCAAGAAGGATATCGGGGAACTGGAGAAAGTGCAAAGAAGAGAAACTAAACTAATAAGAGGCATGGAGGAGCTCAGCTACTGTATGAGGAAAGATTAGAGGAACTGAATGTATTCTCTCTTGAAAAGAGAAGATTAAGGGGGATATGATCATCATGTAAAATACATAAGAGGTCCATATTAGTGAACTTGGTGTTGAGTTAAGTTATTAACTTTAAGGTCATCACAGAGGACAAGGGGTCACTCTTTATGTCTAGAGGAAAACAGAAAGGTTTCTTCACAGTAAGAGCTGTGAAAATGTGGAATAGACTCCTTCCAGAAGTGGTTCTGGCCAGCTCTTGCTTTAAAAAAAGGCCTGAATGTACATAATATAACTGGGTACCAACATTTATAAGTAAAGTTGATCCAGGCAAAATCGGATTACCTCCTGGGGGATCAGGAAGGAATATTTTCCCCTGCTGCAAATTGGATCATGCTTTGCTGGGGTTTTTCACCTTCCTCTGGATCAACTGTGGGCATAGGATTGTGTATATGGGATTGTGTGATTCTTTTTTTTTATGTTTATTTGTTGAACTAGATGGACTTGTGTCTTTTTTTCAACCTCACTAACTATCCAACTTGCTACTGCATCAAATGCATAATAAGCTCCAAGTGTGCAGTGGAATTAGAAAAAGCCTGTTCAGTACAGGAGAGCAGACTGTACAACTGTGAAAGGCAGATGTTAAGGCTGCAGTTCAGCTTTAAATGAACCTAGGTTTGCTAGTCTGATAAAACCTCCACTTAAAAAGTAGCCTATCAAATTCAAATGTTTTTTTCAAGATTTTATATACGTAAACAAAAAGGCAGAACATACAAATTGTGTTGAACTAGTTAGAAAGGCAAAATCACTAAATAATATTGCTAAACTGTTGAAAAGCTATTTGTTAGTTAATGTAAATATGCAGTGTAGCCATTAAGCACTATATTACATTAGGGTACTTCATTTTAGATAATATAATTTACATTTCCATGTTGACAGTGCATCTTCAGAAACAGTATATCTTATTTAAATAATAGCTATTAATTTTAGAGCAATGCAGTTAATGGATTACTTTAACATACAGCAAATTACAACATGGGGGAAAAAACTGCATGCAAATTTTTTGAATTAGCATAATGAATTTTACATATTAAATCAGGTTAACTGAAATTTAAGCTGAGTGCACAGGTGCATTTTATATACTCTAGTTTCAATCAGAACTCTCTTCCAAAAATGTGATTTAAATTTCAAATAAGTATTCATTTACAAAAACATCTTAATTCATTTATAATTAAAACCAGTGCAACATTTTACCTAAAAAGTAAAAAGAAAAGCAAAAAAAACTTTTAACTGCTATAACATACAAAAATTAGATTGATTGTCAATTACTATTTTGTGTAAGCTCTGTATTAATTAATACTTTTAATGTTCAAAGTTAAAAAGGGACAATAACAGAATACCAACAAGACCAAAAAGTACCAAAATAACAAGTGCTTTGTTTGAGAAATGCAAAAGCTATTTGATTTGTCAAGGAAAAGTGTACTAAAGGTAAAGACAACTTATTCATTGCCATTGCTCTGCCCAGCCACAGGCATGTTCTCTCAATAACTGTCTGAAAACAAGAATGCAGATAATCAGAATTAAGTCAAAACGCCTTGTGACTCAAAAGGTTGTGAAGCAATTAGATCAACATTAGGGGTTATCAAATTAAAACAAATAACTGATTCATCTATTTCAGGTCTTCTGAAGCATTGAATTGACTATTTGAATGTAAAGTTGTTTAATCTGCAGAAAAATATTGCAATCTAAGAACCAGGAACTGTGAAAAACATGTTAAAAAAAGCATGAAAATGGAAAATGCAAAGTTATGAACCTAGCCTAATTTTATGCAGATTGGGTAAATCATTGTGCACATGTTCGAGGAAAAACAGCTTCAATCAACAAGGTGGTAGTCTGGGAACAAGAATTTTAATAAGATGAGGTAAGCAATGACAGCCTGCATATATCCCCCAGTACAGGTTTTGATTACTATTAAGTTATGTATTGGATTTAGGTTAAGTATAATAGTGAGTCTGCAGGAAAACAGATTGTGACACCTATTTATAGGAATCTCTTGCATGGTGGATTTCAAAATATTAATTCACCTTACATTCCAATTAGAGATCTAAACATCTTTAAACCATTTGAATATTCCCAATTAAATGGCCCAGTTAACTGTAGATTGAACTAAAAGGTATGCAACAGCCGAAGGGCATAAGAGGCTCTATAGATAATGGGAAGGTCTTAACTAGGCTACATACATTAGTTGTCATGCTAGCCACTCTCATGTCCTCCTACTTGAGAAGTCAAGGCATTGCTGAGTTATGAAGCTGTATATAAAGAAGATGTGACTAGTCATGCATGTGACTATTGGGAAAAGTTTTCATAAAAGCACCTAAAGGCCCATACACACGGTCCAATGGTTGGTCAACAACGGTTGTCCAATAGCCTGTTGGCCGATAATCTGATCATGTGTACGCACAATTCTACAGCTGATTTCCAATCATTGTCCAACAGAAGTTGGAAGACAAGACTAGAAAACTTGTGTTGGCCAACAAGGGGTTGACCGATTGTTGGCTCGTGTGTACAGAAATTGACCGATCAACAGTTGGAAGTGCAAACACGCATGCTCGGAATCCAGGAAGTGTTCGGTCATGTAACCTGTGTTCGTAATTCACAAATCACATTCACCTTAACTTTCTCGTTATACGCTCAGAACACGTCACTATGTTCGGCTTTGTTGCCCGATTACTTGCTTCCTGTTAGTACGCTAGACCAAACCACCGTCTCCCAATTTGGGAAAAAGTTGGATGTTCGGTTGACCAACCATCGGCTCATGTGTACGAGGCTTTAGAGTATATTCTGTGTAAAGTGAATCTTTTGTGAAAACTATGAACATTCCAGTGTTTACCTACCTATTTTTAACAAGCAGAAAAATGAGCTTTAAATCAAGCCCTTGCCAACCTCTGTAACAGCAGGCATAGTGGAGAAATGCATCCTTAAAATTCACAGCAGAATGTTGTTTTCTCAGACAGCACAGCTAACCCTGCTCTTTCTCTTTCAGCTATAACTCAGCAGGCTTACCATCACCTAAGCTCTAATTTAAATACAGAACAGGCGATCTGGGAAGTAGGTTCAGTGTTAGCTGAGCTGCTTGACAGCATCCTAAACAATTTAAGCAGAGATGAGCTTTGAGTTTTGGTCATACATGTCTATTCTGCATATGATTGAAAAAACCTGGTCATATTTGGTTATATCACTTGTCTGAATCACTGGCTGCTAGAATAAAAGCAAAGTTTTTCTAGCAAAGGGTTCTAGAGGATTTCATTGAACAAATATGGCCATGTCCATATTTGGATAATGATGTTACACAGGATCCCTCTTGCTGTTGTTTATATCCCAGCAGTGCTGGGGATCAACATCATCATGCGGGCAGTGGGAAAACATTATTGGATGGTGGGTCATTATGATTGTGGATGGATATACACCTATGTGATTGATTATATATTTACAGTGAGGACATTGTTTACATTTTAATGGTATTTCTATTCAGGGACTCTCTCAAAGCATGGCTGTTTTTCTTAACCCTTAACTGTTGGTAAGAATGCATAAGGGGCACTAAAGTATTCCTCTGAGTATGATATTTCAAAGACAGCAGCCATAAATATTGTATAAAATAACTTCACATTATGCAAGTATTTGTACATGGGCAGGAGGAAAGATGAGGCATATTTTATTGTGCAAAAAAACAGTATATCGTGTCACAATCAGGAGCCAAAAATTATTCACAGACACCCTGCACATCACGTAAGTTTTTGCCTGAAAGGCAGAGGGTTTTATGTTTACAAATGTTTTTCTTGATGTTTTTGCGCGTGTACAATATATACATAATTCAAGAGTATAGTAAATATACCTGCATACAGTAGAAATCATAATAATTTAGAGAATAAGGTGTAAATTTTACAAGGTTCTCAGTTTGTATTGCATTAGAATAACCAGAATGAGTACAACATCTCATATGTATATATAGAAAAACCAACTGTAAGAGAAAAACATAGGGTAAAATATAAGTAAAGAAAATTGAGGATCAAAATGAATAAGAGATTGTTGCATCAATCAAGTAAAGAGAGATGGGACAAGCAGGTACAGTGTAGAACTGCAAAGTATCAATGGTTATATTCCTGCTTCTCAAGGGAGAACAGTAGGCCAGCTGTTCCTGTTTCTGTCAAAAATGTGCATGGTGTCCATAAGGGTGTGATGTATTTTCTCCATTCGTTTTATGGAGTCCATATGGGTTAGCACCTGTGACCATGAAACAGTGGGAGATTGGTAGTTACAAGCTATTGCCCATTGGATAGTGGAACAAAGTGTATGAATCCGTTTCTGGTGAGGGGAAGAGACTTCAGGTAGGTCTGCATATAGAATACCCATTTGGAATGTTAGGGTTATTGAAGAACCTGTGATCTGAAATGCCAGAGAGGATGCTTGTCTCCACATAGGTTGTAAAACTGTACAGCTCCAGAAAATATGAAGGAGTGTGCCTTTATCTTGACATCCTCTGAAGCAAGAATCTGGGACTGATTGGTAAAAGCGGTGCAGTCTGACAGGTGTATAGTACCAGCGTGTGTGCAGTTTAAGTGCAGTTTCCTTCACTGAAGTTGATCGAGTGCATCTATGCATGTTAGACACCATCTCCAACCAGTCCCCCTCAGAAATTGCCTGAGACATCTCAGATTCCCAGCCCAACATTGCTGTGGTTTTAATCTCCTTGTCTAAGCCATTGAGATAGCTATATAATGTGGATATCATGCCCTGACCACAGAGTAATCAAAAAGGCGTTTTAGAGGTGTCCACCATCTGGGTCAGTAGACTAGAATAAAAGTGTCTAACCTGTAGGTATTTGTACAATTCTGAGAGATGAAGGGCGTAAGTATGTTGAAGATGGTTGAAAGTACAGAAAGTTGAGTTCTGAAGCAAAGACCCCAGGGTCCCCAAACCAAGGGCCAACCAGTTTGAAAATTCTAAACTAAGGCCAAAGGCAGGGGGAAAACCCGGGTCCCCAAAAAAGGACATTAACAGTGATGGTTTAGAGGCTAACTTAAACCTAGTTCCATAAAGGTTACAGAGGTAGAGGAACAGGCCAACTACCCCATTAAGTGGGGTCACTTCTTTAGGAGTTACAGATCATGTCCATATGAGACCTGGGAGATAAAATGGAGTTATTGAGATCTGTTCAAATTGAAGCCATGGGATAGATGTCGGGGAAGTATGCCATTGTGCCAACTGTACTAG
Source organism: Glandirana rugosa (assembly GCA_018402905.1). Taxonomy (NCBI): domain Eukaryota; kingdom Metazoa; phylum Chordata; class Amphibia; order Anura; family Ranidae; genus Glandirana; species Glandirana rugosa. The sequence goes on along the minus strand of BLSH010215528.1, from coordinate 46,899 downwards.
GTGAGCCAGCAGATAGTATTTCCACAAGTTGGGGCATCCTAATCCACCTCTGGAATGTGCTCTATACAATAAGTGTCTATTTAGTCTGGGCTTTTTGCCCTGACAGATAAATTTCAAGATTTCTAGTTGTATAGAAGTTATTGTGGGGTGGGGGACATACAAGGGTAATGACCTAAAATAGAATAGTAGCTTAGGTAGTATTGACATTTTTATAGCTAGGATATGACCTAAAAATGAGATCTGGTATGTGCACTATTGAGTGAGTAACTTTTTAACATTTGAAAAGGCTTGAGGGTAGTTGTTTGAGTATATGGGCTTCAATGAGGGGGCCAATTTGATACCTAGATAAGGGAGGGTAGTTGAGCTCCAAGAGAAAGTAAAGTTTGTCTTAAGGGTAGAAAGAATGGAGTCTGGAATATTAAGGGATAGGGTCACACATTTTGAAGGGTTAACTTCTAGCCCTTAAAGGTGGTGGAATGTGTCTAATGTAGATAACAGGTTGGGGAGGGAGGAAAGGGGGTTTGAAATTAATAATAGGACATTATCAGTGTATAGTCTATGTTTGAATTCCTGTTCTTTCGTAAAATAGCACTTGATGTTTGGGTTGTTTAGTGTGGAGCAGGACAGGGGTTCCATTGCTAGCACAAATAAGAGGGGGGACAAAGCGCAACCCTGTCTCATCCCACGGCCTGGGGGAAAAATGTTGAGTTGCATCCAGGGAGTTTGATGCTAGTTTGGGGGTGGCAGTAAAGTGCTTTAAAGCCATTTAAAAATGGGCCAATGAAGCCAAATTTTGTTAGAATAGAGTCAAGGTAGGGCCAGGTGACACTATCAAACGCTTTGTTGTGGTGTAAGCTTAGGAAGAGAGATTGTTTGGAGTTAATGTCAGCATCTTGTATAGTGTTTGTGGCTAGGCAAATATTGTCCGTAATCTGCCTAGTGGGTATAAAACTGGTCTGTTCTGGGGAGACCAAAGATGTAATTATCATTGCAAGGTGGTCAGCAGTATATGGCCAAAAATCTTCAGGTCATTGTTACTGACTGAAATATGTTTGAAGTTCTGAGGAAGAGTGTGATCCTTGCCTGGCATTTGTATAAGGGACATGTTTGCTAACAACATATCTGGGGGGAAGGAGGCTCCTTTTCAAATACAATTAAACATTTTCGCTAGGGGGTGAGTATGGCTGAAATTTTTTTATATTAAGAGGCTGTAAAGCCATCTGGTCCAGGGGTTTTTGATGGTTTCAGCGAGGAGATTACTGCAGCTATTTCCTCCTCTTTACAATGGGCATTAAGTGTCTGTAAGTGCTCTTCTGTCAACTTAGGTAGCTGGATGTCTTTCAACCAGGATGACAGTTCTGGACGAGGTAAGGAAGGAGGCGTGGAGACTAGCATCTGATAGTAGGAGATGAAGATAGGACCTTTTTTGCGTGGGTGGTTAAGTTACCCTGGTGATCTCTAAGCTTATAGATATTTGTTGGTTGGGCGGTCTGTCTGAGTTTCCTGGCAAACATGGCTGAAGCAACGTTGCTGTATAGGAGAAAACAAGCCTTTGACCAACGTAGGGATTTTTCCATGTGTTCAGTAAGCAAAGCATCTAAGGCTCTCCTCTTTTCAGTAATTTAAGAAAGAGTTGTTGGAGAGGGGGTTTGGCTATGGGAATGGTAGAGTTTGTTTAGGTCTTTAGGTTTATATGTAAGGGAAAGAATTTCTTTATCCCTTTCTCTTTTCCTTTTAGTGGCAATATCATGAGGTAACCTCTCATTACTGCTTTGTGAGCAGCCCACAAGGTCATTGGAGTGATGTCATCTATGTCATTATGACCCTGATTTACTATACCTCCCAAATTTACTCCAGCAGTGCCTTAAAATAACTCCCAATTAAAGGCAATTACAACTTCAACTCTCACAAAAGGGAGTAAATTAACTCACATGCGGCATCTATTTGCCTGTGAAGATGGCTCTCAGATCACATGTTCTAGCTACTTGATGTCAGCTGGAATTGGACTTTCAGAATTGAGAATTCCTCCATTTAATGCTTGTATGCAAAACATTACCACCCCTCTCTCTAATTTTAACAGCCTTAGCCCTAGGGGACATGTCTGAATCAGAAAAAAGTTTCTAATTTTTTTTTATTTTTTTCAGGAGCAGTGGTTTTAATAATGGTTAGGCTGGGTTCACACTAGTCCGATTCTCGGACCGACATTAGGAGCACAAGTTGCATTACGTCACAAAAACAATGATTCCCTATGAGAGCCGTCTTAACTGGTCCGACTTGTGTTTTTCAAAGTCGGAGCGACTTTGAAAAAGGTTCCTGTACTACCTTTGTCCGACTTTGATCCTACTTTAGCCCATTGAAATGCATTGAAGTCAGATCAAAGTCGGATTAGTGTCTTCACTGATCCGACTTTGGCATGCGACTTATGCTCTGGGAATCTTGAAGGGGAACTCCACTCCCAATTTTTTTTTAAAAAATGGCATGGGTCCCCCTCCAGGAGCATACCAAGCCCTTTGATCTGGTACTGATTTTAAGGGGACCCACCACGCCAAAAAAAATGGCATGGCGTCCCCCCCCCCGAAATCCATACCAGACCCTTATCCGAGCACGCAGCCTGGCAGGCCAGGAAAGGGGGTGGGGACGAGTGAGTGCCCCCCCTCCTGGACCATACCAGGCCGCATGCCCTCAACATGGGGAGTATGGGGGCTTTGGGGTGGGGGGGCAGAGCACCTTGTCCCCATGTTGATGAGGACAAGGGCCTCTTCCCGACAACCCTTGACGGTGGTTGTCGGGGTCTGCGGGCAGGGACTTGTCAGAATCTGGAAGCCCCCTTTATCAAGGGGCCCCCAGATGCCGGCCCCCCACCCTATGTAAAGGAGTATGGGGTACATGGTTACCCTACCCATTTACCTGGAAAGAAAGTGTACAAAAAAACAAACTACCAGACCCTTATCCAAGACTGCTATTAGACCGCTACCAGACCCTTATCCGAGCCTGCATGCACTGTATATAGTCTATACAGTGGTGTAGTGGTTAGCACTTTCACCTGGGAGCAAATGGGTCACTGGTTCAATTCCCAACCACAACACTACCCGCCTGGAGTTTACATGATCTCCCTGTGTCTGCGTGGGATTCCTCCAGATACTCCGGTTTCCTCCCACACTCCAAAGACATGCAGGTAGGTAAATTAGATCCTGTTTAAATTGGCCCTAGTATATGTATGAATGTGAGTTAGGGACCATAAATTGTAAGCTCCTTGAGGGTAGGGACTGATGTGAATGTATAATATATATGTAAAGCGACAGCGCTATATAAGTCCCTGAAATAAATGAATGCAGTGTATTATATATACCATACTCTACATATTGTGAACTGGGGGGGTTTAACTCAAGTGAGAGATGCGTTTTTTGTGTAGTGAGTCAATATCAGACAGGCGTTAAAAGTTAAGGGCCTGGTAGCCCATATTTATTCAAAAGGAAAAACAAAGCAAAAAGTCCATCCAGGAATCCCACACAGGGGCTTTAAACTTCATATAGCACTCAAAGAAAAACATACCGAGCCACCTGGCTCTCTTGTCAGCAGTCACTTCCTGAACCAGCCTAATCCTGGCCTCAACAGGATCCTCCAGCCCCCTTTGGGTTACTCACTGTCCCCGAGACTTTAAGACTTCCTTCAGCCCCCTTGGACTCTCTAGCCGCCTCGGCTCTCCTAGCCTCCCAGACCCTCCTTTGGTCTCCCAGGTTCTTGTAGCCATCCCGACCTCCAAGTCCTTCAGGCACGGAGTCCCTCCCCCTACTAGGGTTGTAGTCTCACACAGGGCCGACAGTGTTGCTGACAGGGGTCTGTCTTTTTGCAGCAGGCTGCTAACACTCCATCTCATTCCTCCCCACTCTGCTCTCATCAGCCCCTCGTTATATTGGCTGCGTCCACCTGGGCACACAACCTGATGGCTGTCCACAAGACCAGGACACAGAGTTGGAGATCCTGTCCCACCCAAGACTCTTAGGGATCTCCAAACTACAGAGTCCCATCCGGACATAGCAAAATACAGAGAAAACTGGCAGAGCAGTTTTCTCCATTTAAAATCTATACTCTGTAGTCTTGCAGTCAGCTGACATGCAAACTCTGTGTGACTGTTATTTCCATTTTCATAGGGAGAGGGACTCTCTCCCTTACAATATATATTCCTATACTACATGCCACTGCCTAACCTTTTGCTATCTCCGCAAATGTTTTCCCTATATTCATAGACTCAGACCCACTGAGCAATGATTGGCCAAAGGCACCCTTCCTTCCCAATCATGGCTCTCACAGCAGAGCATGCTGTGATTGGCCAAAGAACATGTACATGCTTTGGTCAATCAGCGGGCAGCATTTCCTCACAATTTCACTGCATTATGGGCCGCTCAAATTTCCCACCAGCACCCCATAATGTTAAGGATTTGGCAACCCCCCCGATGTTCGATTGGAACATACTTTTGAGTCGAACTGGGGGACCATCCCTATAGGCCATGGCTATACATCGTGAGACACTTTAACATAAAAGATGGGAAAAATGTCTCCATTTTTACAATTTTTAGGTGAATGGGTATGATGGGCCCAATACCCATTCACATGGGGGGCCAGGATCTGGTGGCCCCCTTGTTAATGGGCACTTCCACATTTCAATCAGCCCCCCAACCACCACGGTTGTTGGGGAGAGGCCCTTCTCCCCATCAACATAGGTACAAGAGACTCTGAGGGGGGTGGGGCACGCAGAGCTGGGGGGCACACACCCCCTCATATTAAAGGCATGTGGCCTGGTTTGTTCCAGGAGGGGGGCAGGCCCTCACTTGTCTCCTAGGCTTGTGCAATTAGTTTCGCTCCGAATTTCATTTTTACCGAATTTTGCAAAATTTGGCAATTCGGACGAAGTACGAATTTTCAATTTCCGAATTTTTCCGAATTTTAGTTTTTCTGAATTGCGGTAATTCGGAAATTCGGAAATTGGCGGTAATTCGTAAATTCGTGGTAATTCGGAAATTCGTGGTAATTCGGCAATTGTGGTAATTCGGAAATTCGGCAATTGGAACAGCCGAAAATCTGAAATTCGGAAATTAGGAAATCCGAAATTTGGAAAAAACTAAGAATATTTGAAATAATAACTAATAACTATTAACCACTTCCTTACTGGGCACTTAAACCCCCCTCCTGCCCAGACCAATTTTCGGCTTTCAGCGCTGTCGCATTTTGAATGAGAATTGCGCGGTCATGCAGCATTGTACCCAAACAACATTTTTATTATTTTTTTCCCCAGAAATAGAGCTTTCTTTTGGTGGTATTTGTTTGCCTCTGCGGTTTTTATTTTTTGCGCTATAAACAAACAAAGAGCGATGATTTTGAAAAAAGAACAATATTTTTTACTTTTTTGCTATAATAAATATCCAAAAAAAATATAAAAAAGAAAATTATTCATCAGTTTTGGCTGATATATATTCTTCTACATAATTTTGGTAAAAAAAATCGCAATCGGCATATTTTGATTGGTTTGCGCAAAAGTAATTGCGTCTACAAACTATGGGAATAGATTTATGGCGTTTTTACTATTTTTTTATTTTTACTAGTAATGGCGGCGATCTGCGATTTTTATCGGGACTGCGATATTGCAGCGCACATGTCGGACATTTTTGACACATTTTTGGGACCAATGACATTTATACAGCGATCAGAAATTTAAATATCCACTGATAACTGTATAAATGTCATTGGCAGTGAAGGGGTCAACCTGCAGGGGGCAGTGAAGGGGTTAACAATGTTCCCTGGGCGTGTTCTAACTGTGGGGGGGATGGGCTGGTCGGGGCATAACAGATCTAACTGATCCCAGTGACAGGGATCAGTAGATCTATCATGTCCCATTCACAGAATGGAGAACCGCCATGTTTACATCGGCGGTTCCCGTTCTGAGGCTGCTACAGGTGATCGGCGGGTCTCGGGTGGACATCGAGTCTGCCCGACCCGCGGACACGCCCACGCAGCGTGCGGCGGCTGCGAGAGCGCGCCGCTGCAGGCTGCGAGTGTGCGTGGGGGGCGCGCACAAGGGAGGATGTCCATGGACGTCCTCCCGGATTTTCAGAGCCGCGCTGTAGCCGTCTTTCGGCTATAGCGCGGTTCTGTACAGGTTAAATTATAGGTATTGGAATTTCCTTGAAAGTTTGGCTGTTAATGAACTTAAATATGAAATTTAGCACTAATAGTCATACTTTCAAGAAAATTTCAATACCTATATTTAATAGTTATTTATTATTATTTCAAATATTATTTTTTATTTCCGTATTTCGGAAATTCGGAAATAAGGAAGAACATTTGAAATAATAAGTTATTAATTTATTATTTTTACTTATTATAAATTATAATAAGCTATTATTATTTCAAATGTTTTTCCTTATTTCCGACTTTTGCAGTGTGTGACTGAATAGATGCATACTGTATGTATGTGTGTGTGCATACTGGGTGTGTATATATTGTGTGTATATTGAATGCATATTGTATGTATACTGTGTGTTTACATACAATTAGAGTTGAGCGAACACCTGGACGTTCGGGTTCTGCGGGTCCATCCGAAATTTGGGAAAAAGTCCTGGTTCGGCTTCCGAACGTTGCCCGAACGTTATCCCGGACCCAGAACCCCATTGAAGTCAATGGGGACCCGAACTTTTAGGCACAAAAATGTCTGTAACAAAGTCCTGGCAAGTGCTAGAGGGCTGCAAAAGGAAGTAAAATGGGGGTAAGAGTGGGGCAAGTGCCCTACAAAAAAATGGGGATAGGGAAAATAAATTAAAATCAAATAAACTAGTAGATGATTTTTGAACAATAATGTGTCACTTACAGCTGCAGCTAAAACCTCTCCCTTTAGAACTAGGAGATGATTTTTGAACAATAATCTGTCCCTCTACCTAGTGCAGTCAGATCGCTCAAAGCAGCAGTATGTGAAATATCAAATTACTCCCACAATCTGAGCGTTGTGTACGATCCCACAATCTGATCATTGTGTACGATCCCACAATCTGATCGTTGTGTACGATCGTAGCTATCGTTGTGTTAGGCAGAGTTTGATCTGCAATCTGCAACTCAAAGCAGCAATATTTGAAATCTCAAATTCCTCCAACAATCTGATCGTTGAGCACGATTGTAGCGATTGTTGTTTTATGCAGAGTTTGATCTGCAACTCAAAGCAGCAGTATGTGAAATCTCAAATTTCTGCTATCTGTCCTCAGAGCAACAGCACAGCAGTAGTAATCTATCTCAGGATGCAGAATCAGATGTTGTTAAAATGTCTCTAATCTCTCCCTGACGCCGTCAGCTCCCTCTCCCTACAGCTAACCCAAGAGCATGTGACTGTAGCATCAATTGACTCCAGCTTATAAAGAGGCTGGCTCACATGATGCACTGGCCAATCACAGCCATGCCATTAGTAGGCATGGCTGCGATGGCTTCTAAGGGCAAACCAGTGAAACGCTTGTTGATTGGCTGGAGTAAAATACCAGAACCCCGGACCCGAACGTTTTTTGAAATGTCCGTGTTCGGGTCCGGGTCCCGGACGCCCGAAAGTTCGGTATGGACCCGAACGTTACAGTCCGGGTTCGCTCAACACTACATACAATATAAGCACAGCATATACACACCCAGTATGCACACACACATACATACAGTATGCATATATACAGTCACACACTGCAAAGGTCAGAAATAAGGAAGAACATTTTAAATAATAATAGCTTATTATAATTCATAATAAGTTAAAATAATACATTAATAACTTATTATTTCAAATGATCTTCCTTATTTCCGAAATTCGGAAATTCGGAAATAAGAAAAACGTTTAAAATAATAATAAATACCTATTAAATTATAGGTATTGAAATTTTCTTGAAAATATGGCTATTAGTGATAAATTTCATATTTCAGTTGACTAACAGCCAAACTTTCAAGGAAATTTCAATACCTATATTTTAATAGTCATTTATTATTATTTTAAGTGTTCTTTCTTATTTCTGAATTTCGGAAATTAGGAAGAACATTTGAAATAATATGTTTTTTCCCTTTGTGATTAGCCCTCCTGATCACATGATAGCTGTGTCCAATTACAGCCATCATGTGATGTAAACAGAAAGCCGGTTGCTAGGCGATTGGCTCCCCCTCTCCTCAGAAGGAAGTTGCCAGTGAGGAGAGGGAGAGCAGATCGCTGCAGCTGGCGGTGATCAGTGTGTATGACCTTTTTTTTACAGATGTTTACACACTGATCACTGTCCCAGTGTCCTCACACTGTGCCCCACAAAGTGTCATCCCAGACATGTCCTTAGTGTCCCCACACATGTCCCCAGTGTCCCTGTCCCCACACATGTCCCCACACTTGTCCCCCCCACAGTATCACCCCCCCAGTGTCCCCACACATGTCGCCATACAATAAAAACACTTGTCCCACATATGTCCCAGTAAAAAAATCTGTCCCAATGATCATCTGTACACACATGTCCATATGATCATCTGCGCACATCTGTACATGATTATCTGCGTACCTCTGTCCATGATCACACAAACCAATTATTATACACTTATTCAGTTTTTTTTTTACCAAAGACATGTAGCAGAATACATTTTAGCATAAATTTATGACAACATTTGATTTTATTGAATTTCTTTTAAAACAGAAAGTAGAAAATATAGTTTTTTTTTCAAAATCTTCGCTCTTTTTTCACTTATATCGCAAAAAATAACAACCGCAGTGGTGATTAAATACCACCAAAAGAAAGCTCTATTTGTGTGAACAAAATGAGAAGAATTTTTTTTGGGTACAGTGTAGCATGACCGCGCAATTCTCATTGAAAGTGCGAGAGCACAGAAAGCTGAAAATTGGTCTGAGAAGGAAGGGCGTGAAAGTGCCCAGTATTGAAGTGGTTAAGATATTCTGTGGTTTTGGCTCAGTTTTCAGGTGTAGCAACCATATCTGGTCTGCCTAGCCGCAGAATCCTGACATAATCGTGACGCCCACCAATGACCAGATCTGCTACACTTGGGAACTGGGAGCCAGTTGCTTGAGCTTTTGCCTACCTCTGTCAAGATGCTAAGAGTAAAGGTTATTTGTCGTGTGGAGCTTGCAGTAGGGGATAAAGATTTGTGTCATTCACTTTGGCAGGATCTAGAAAAAAGCTCACATTCCACACTCCTATTCCACACTCCTATACAAAGGGCTCTTTCCCTTTGTATAGGAGTGTGGAATGTGACCTTTTTTCTATATAGATATAGCCAATGGCTGATGCCAAACAAGTTGTTACTGTCTATGTGTTCTTAACAGATGATACAGTGATTTATACATATGGCTTTTTCTCTTCTTGTATGCAATTTTAATAATGGATTAATGTGCAATAAATATGCCTGTTCAGATAAACTAATGTTTTCTGTGCCACCATCTTTAACCGCCTCAGGTCTGCCCACCGTCAAATGACGGAGGGGCGGAACTGCTATTGTTCCGGGTGGACATCATATGACATCCTCCCTTTAAGCCGGGATTGCGCTCGATCGGGCGCGCGCATCCTGACTCTGTCGGTGTCGGCGTGTCCCCAGGACACACCGCTTCACCGACAGGGGCGAACAGCCATTGGTTATGGCTGTTCACCACGTGATCGGCCGTGACGAAGTCACGGCTGATCACAAATGGCACGTTCGCCATTCGCACGGCGCATGCACACGATCGGGAGCGCGCTGCATGTGCGCGTCGGTGGTGGCGTGTTCCTGGGGAACACTGCCTGTCACCGACATTGGTATCAGCCGCCGGCCGGTGGCTGTTACCTTGTGATCGGCTGTGATCTACTTCACAGCCGATCACATCCAATGTAAACAGAGCAGTAACCAGCTGTTACCAGCTCTTCTCTCCTCAAACAGTGTCCAGTGTGAGGAGAAGAGCTGGATGAGTTACTGATCTGTAAAGTAAAATCACACTGACACATCCCCCCAATGCACCCAACAGTCACCCCATCTGCCCCCCATAAAGGGTACCTGTCATCATAAAGTGTACCTGTCATCAGACTGCCATCATAAAGAGCACCTGTCACCCGTCAGTGACCGTGGCATGTCACCCGTCACCCATCAGTGACCACCGCCAGTCACCCATCAGTGACCACCGCCAGTCACCCATCAGTGACCACCACCAGTCACCCGGCACCCATCAGTGACCACCGCCAGTCACCCATGACCCATCAGTGACCACCACCAGACACCCATCACCCATCAGTGACCACCGCCAGACACGCGGCACCCATCAGTGACCACCGCCAGTCACCCATCGGTGACCACCGCCAGTCACCCATCAGTGACCACCACCAGTCACCCATCAGTGACCACCACCCCACACCCGGCACCCATCAGTGACCACCGCCAGTCATCCATGACCCATCAGTGACCACTGCCAGTCACCCGTCACCCATCAGTGACCTCCACCAGTCACCCGTCACCCATCAATGACCAACACTAGACACCCATCAGTGACCACCACCAGACACCCGGCACCCATCAGTGTGCACCGCCAGTCACCCATCAGTGACCACCACACACCCGGCACCCATCAGTTACCACCGCCAGTCACCCATGACCCATCAGTGACCACCGCCAGTCACCCGTCACCCATCAATGACCTCCACCAGTCACCCATCAATGACCATCACTAGACACCCATCACCCATCAGTGATCACCACCAGTCACCCATCAGTGACCACCACCAGTCACCCGTCACACATCAGTGACCACCACCAGTCACCCATCACCTATCAGTGACCACAGCCAGTCACCCATCACCTATCAGTGACCACCGCCAGTCACCTGTCACCCATCAGTGACCACGGCCAGTCAGCTATCACCCATCAGTGACCACCACCAGACACCCTCACCCATCAGTGACCACCGCCAGACACCCAACACCCATCAGTGACCACAGCCAGTCACACATCAGTGACCACCGCCAGTCACCCATCAGTGCCCATCGCCAATCACCTGTCAGTGACCGTCACACCCATGAGTAAACATCACCTGTAAAAGTCTCACACATGTGGTATCGCCATACTCGGGGGGAGTAGTAGAATGTATTTTGGGGTGTCATTTTTGCTATGTACATGCTATGTGTTGGAAATATCATATAAATGGACAACTTTGTGTAAAAATAAAAGCGTTTTCATTTTTTCCACATTTTCCAAAAACTTCTTGAAAAAAATGACATGTTCAAAAGACTCATTATGCCTCATAGATTTTACGTTGGGGTGTTTTCTTTCCAAAATGGGGTCATTTTATGGGCAATTCCATTGTCCTGGTGCTCCAGGACCTTCAAAAGTGTAAAAGGGTGTTGAGAAATGAGATGTGTAATTTATGCTTGTAGAAGGCCTGAAGGTGCTAGTTCAATGTTGGGCCTCAGTATGGGGTCAGGCTGTGTAAAAGTCTCACACATGTGGTGTCGCCATACTCAGGAGGAATAGCAGAATGTATTTTGGGGTGTCATTTTTGCTATGTACATGCTATGTGTTGGAAATAGCTTATAAATGGACAATTTTGTGTAAAAAAAAATGCGGTTTAATTTTTTTCCCACATTTTCCAAGAACTACTGGAACAAAAATGAACCGTTCAAAAGACTCATTATGCCTCAATGATTATTTGTTGGGGTGTTTGCTTTCCAGAATGGGGTCATTTTGTGGGCAATTCCATTGTCCAGACGAGGAGGACTCATACCGCTATAGTGTACAGACTCTGAAAAAGTGTCGGACCGGTGTATGTCTCCGAGTTGTACGTCCCTCGCGGCAGTCCATAAGATCCCTGTATTTAATGTGTAGATTACAGTACCGCTGGATAGTGTAAAAACTTCCGGGACCTCGTGGTCCTGTTACCTTAACGGGTGTTTTACTGGGGTAAGACCTTTCGTTTGTGGGGTTGTTTATTAGTAACTCCGTATTACTCAGAAAACTTGCCAAGTAAAAACAAGGTCATCAAGAACCTTTTACACCCTTTTTTTAATTTGGC
>BLSH010215431.1:61839-86928 GCA_018402905.1 Glandirana rugosa | reverse complement strand
TCTACGTGAAAAATAAAAACACGTTCTTTACGTGGTGAGTGTGGTCGTCGTCCTTGGAAAGGGATGTGGTCATACCCTACTAAAATCTTACTATTTGACAGAAAGTGTCGTGGTTGTCCTTGGACAGGGATGACGTCATATTCTACTAACTGCATTAGGGCCAGGTTCCTGTTTGTGCTTTGAGGGAGAGATTATCGTTGTAAAAACAACTACTACTGCAATAGGGCCATGTTCCTGTTGGTGCTCTGAGGGAGAGTTTTTCGTATAAAGCCATTTCCTACTGCATTGGTGAGAGGTTCCTGGTGGTGCTCTGAGGGAGAGATTATCATTCTAAAAACAACTACTACTGCAATAGGGCCAGGTTCCTGTTGGTGCTCTGAGGGAGAGTTTATCGTTATAAAGCCATCTCCTACTGCATTAGGGGGAGGTTCCTGTTGGTGCTGTGAGGGGGAGATTATTGTTCTAAAATCATCTTATACTGCAGTAGGGACAGGTTCCTGTTGGTGCTGTGAAAGACAGTTTATCATTCTAAAATCATCCCATACTGGTGTAGGGAAAGGTTCCTGCTGCTGGTGTGAGTGGTGCATTTCTTGCACAAAAATAAAAAGTGCATCTACAATTTTTTTTTTAAAATAAGAATAATAAGTTATTATTCTTTTTTTTGTATTAATAAATAGTGCTACATAGTACATTTGTGTCCAGAATGAGGAGAGGGTCAAATAAGGGACGTGGTGGTGGTCGTGGTGCTTCTAGTGTTGGTGGTGTTGCTGAAGCTCCTGTTGCAAGGAGAGGATGTGGTTGTTTTGTGCAAGCTACACGCACAAGTAAAACACCTTCCTCAGGTAGCCGACAGAACCTTCAACGTTATATGGTAGGCCGAATAGCGCTCAACGAATGGTGAGGCGATAGTAGATTGGGTGGCTGACAATGCCTTTAGTTCCTTCACATTGTCTCCCCCCCGGTCCCTTGATGAAAGGGATTGGCACCTGAACCCCATGGCCATCTGTCTTTCACCTCAGTCCCTTGTAAATCAGCCAAGCAGTCTGAGCCCCAAGTCATGCAGCATTCTCGTATGTTTTTTGATGACTCTGCTGCTGTGCTTTCCGTGGGCCATCCACATAGCCCTGGCCCAGAAGTGGAAGACATTGAGTGCACTGATGCCCAACCACTTCTGGTTCAGGATGAGGACATGGAAACACCACCGCAGCACGTCTGTGATGATGATGACGAAATACAGGTGCCAACTGCTGCGGCTTTCCACTGTGTGCAGACTGACAAGGAGGGCAGTGGCGAAGGGTGGGTGGAAGATGATGTGGAGGATGATGAGGTCCTAGACCCCACATGGAATGAAGGTCATGCGAGTGACGTGTGCAGTTTGGAGGAAGAGGTGGTGGTTGCACAGAGGCACCAGCACAGCAAAAGAGGAAGCAGGTTGCAAAAGCGGAGCGCGCGCCCCCTAGACAGTACGCCTGCTACTACCCACCGCACCCAGGGACCTAGCACACCAAAGGCAGCTCAAAGGCATTCTCCGGCGTGGCAGTTCTTCAGACAATGTGCTGGCTACAAGACACAAGTGGTTTGCACACTGTGCAATGAGAGGCTGAAGCGAGGCACAAATGTTCTAAACCTGAGCACAACCTCCATGATCAGTCATCTAAATGCAAAGCACTTGCTGCAGTGGAATAAGTACCTCAAAATCCAAGAAAGGTCTCGGCCTCCTCCTGCTTCCTCTTCTGCTGCTGCCTCGGCTTCTTCCTCCACCTCTACAGTGCCAGTGGCACCTGCCACCCAGCAAACGGACGATGTGACAGCAACGCCACCATGTCCGCCACTGTCCCCAAGCATTTCCACACGGTCCCATGGAAGCTTACAGCTCTCCATCTCCCAAACACTGGAGAGAAAGAGGAAGTACCCCCCTACCCACCCACGATCCCTTACCCTGAATGCCAGCATTTCAAAATTCCTGGCCTTTGAAATGCTGTCATTCCGTCTGATGGACACGGACAGTTTTAAAAACCTGATGGCGGTGGCTGTCCCACAGTACGTGGTTCCCAGCCGCCACTACTTTTCTAGGTGAGCCATCCCTTCCCTGCACAAACAAGTCGGGGAAGAGATCAAGTGTGCACTGCACAAAGCCATCTGTGGCAAGGTCCACATAACCACTCATACGTGGACCAGTAAGCAGGGGCAGGGATGCTATATCTCGCTAAAAGAGGAGGAATTGTTCAGCGCAGCGGACATAATTATATATATTAATCTCTGAGCTGCAGCCTCCACCTCACAATTGCCCCACAGGTAAGTGGTTCAAATAGAATAATATATGTAAATTATGGTGGGTATGGCGCTGCTCAATGTAGGTGGGTCTTTATTGGGTGTAATCTTGTATCAGGTAATGTCATACAACTGGTAACATGTATAATATAAATATGATTACTTGAATCGCCAAATTATATAGTGCTACGAAATTATATAGGTTCATATGACTATAAAATACTCAATATGGTTGATTGCGATAAAGTGTCCAAGGTAAAATAAATGAAACAAATAATGTGTAATTTTCAGTAAAACATTATAACATCATGCAATAAATGCATTAAAAAGGAATAAAAAAGTGCATGAAGAAAATGGCAAAGTGCAAAGTGCTTCAATCAAATGTGTGCAATATCAATCCGTTGAAAAACAAAATATATTATATATCATATATATTAATCTCTTGTTGAACTAATAATGCAGTATAAAAATTATATAAAATTAAAATGAATCTATTATATAAAATTATATATATATATATAAAAGTGCCTTGTGCTTAATGTTGTGGCAAGCTGCTGAGAAAAAAGCTTTTAGTGAGTCTATTAGAGTACTGAAAATAAAGTCCTATATTAGTTGAGAACGAACACCACGTGATCCGTATTAGGCTGTGCACCAAAAAAACGAAGGAATTGTTATGGAAGTGCTTCATACCATGCAATCCCCATATGTCCAACCACTCACCGGAGGACGTTACCCCAAAAGGGGTGTTTCCCCTTTAAGAGTCACAAGGCACAGACCTTCTCCACGATTGGATTACTTTTATTGATTGATATACGCTTGAATGCTCTTCCTAAATGTGAGTGTAAATTTTTACTCTATATCAATAAACCTTTGAAGCAATATTGCGCAAGATTTTTGCTCTCTCCTTCCATATATGTGAAATACTGAGGGGAGATACCTTCCGGTCCAAGGATCCAGAACCACTCTTAAAGGAATCAGTGTCCGGGGTCAAGTTCAGAGCGAGTTCTGTAACGAACTCGAACCGTTTCACGAGGTTCAGCCGAACCCGACGAACTCGAACATCCAGGTGTCCGCTCAGCTCTAGTAATAAGTCAATATTGAAATATCAGCCTTTTTTTTTGTTTTCAATGTTTTTATTGAGATTAATTATGAAAAATCCAGACATAATACAAGTAACAAAGTGGGCTGATTTAACGCATAGTTAGTACATTAGAGGAGCGTGATGCAACAAATTATAGAGTAGTGAACAAGCAGGATATATAAAGAAACAAGGTAATCCCCAGACTCCCCTGATGGGCCAGCCTCTCGGCAAGCAAGTCCACGCCGTCCCCTCACCGCCCCGAATGGGAGCAATCTGCGGCAAGGGGAATGGGACGGCCCACCCTACCCATCAACCGACACAACACAGGGGTCCCAGACTTGAAATGTAAATTCCTGAGCACGCTCAAGGGCACCAATGTGGAACAAGAATGGATAAACAAAACATACACATTGAGAAAGTCCTACTCCGGGCATAGGAGCCAATGTTTTATGTCCTAAACCTATTTAGAAGGCAAGATCCTGGACCCAGAGTGGGAGTGATACCATTAACAGAAAACGGATATAGGAACTACATCTCCATAGGAGGGGGGTAGGCTAAGACCCCCCGATCTAAGTGATAAACCAGGTCTGGAGGCCCTGTGGTCTTCTCACCCAGAAGGTTGAGAAAACACAGGCCAAAGAGAAGAAGAGAATGAGAGGAATAAAAGAAGAGTAGAGACAGGAAGATTGAAGGATCAAATAAAATAGGTCAATCAGGGGGGTCAGGGGAGTGGGGGATCAGGGAATTGGTAACCTGGGATCAGAGATATCCCCATGTGTTTTGCCCATGGTTCCCAAATGGCTTCGAATTTCGTTGTGGAGTCTGTGATGAAATTGGCTAATTATTCTTGCTCCATTATCCAAGAAATCTTACGACGGGCTGCCTTGAAGGAAACTTTAGGTTGTTTCCACGCTCTAGCTAACGTGATTTTGGCTCCAAGGAAAATTAAATGTATTAACTTACGGGAATATTTGGGGACACTAGGGAGGTTCGCATTCAACAGGGCTATGGTCGGCAATCTGGGGAGATGGCAATTTGTGGTTAAGGTGATCAGGTTGAAGATCTTCTTCCAAAAGGTCCTAATCCTGGGACAGCTCCACCATATATGAAGGTGGTCACCAGTCAATTGGCAATTTCTGAAACAAAGAGGGTTCGCTGACGGGAAGAAAATCATCAATTTGGCGGGTGTAGGGTACCATCTGGTGAGGACCTTAAGGTTAGCTTCAATTAGAGCAATGTTAAGGATACCTTTATAGGCTCTGAAACAGTTGGTCTGCCATCTCTCCAAGTCCCAATCAAGCTGCAGGTCCTCTTCCCAGGCCCCCATGTAGCTGGATTTGGAGTTGGGTAGGGAAAGTGACTGATAGATGATTGAAATGCCGCCCCTCTGATCCCTGGCCTGCCCACACCAAAGTTCAGATGTAGTGATAGAGGGTGGGTTTGGCTTATTTTTCCAAAGGGAATGGAGGAAGTGATGGATTTGTCTAAATCTGTAATGCTCGGAGGTGGGCATCTCCAATTTTGTGGTACAATGTCTCATTGTAATGGGACCCAAAGAGCTAAAAAAGTGTCCAATCCCTTATACACCCAACACTTGAAGGCCATAATGTTTTGTCCGGGGGGGAAGGCTGGGTTGTGGAAAATGTGTGCGAGGGGAGTGAGCTGAAGATCTTATAGGGCTAAAGATTGCGAGAGGATCGGGGACAGAATGGGGGTCTGTTTTTGGGGTGCATCCAAAGGAGGTAGTCTAAAGTGAACGAGGGGGCAGCCTGTCTTTCTATCTGCAACCAGTCAGGTTTCTCATATTTTGAATAGACTATGGAGAGTTGGGCAATTCTGGCTGCTTGGTAATACCATTGGAAGCGGGGTAACCCTAGCCCTCTTGGATCTGTGTTGAAACAGGGTTCTTTGGGGGAGTCTGTGGCCGGCTCCTTGCCAAATAAATTTGAGGACCTGTTGTTGAAACTTGCTTAAGTTGTCTTGTCTAACCAGAATGGGTAGTGCTCTAAAAAGGTATAAGAGCCGTGGGAGAAGGGTAAATTTGATAGAGTTGATTCTGCCTAGCCAGGATAGACTATGACCTGACCACCCCTTGAGGTCAGCTTCAAGTTTCTTGTATGTGTGGGGAAGTTCAGGGAATAAAGGAGGTCTAATCTGGAGGTAAGATTAACTCCGAGGTATTTGATATGGGTGTCTTTCCATTCTAATTTGAAGGTCTCCTTCAGTCTAGTGACCAGGTCTGGTTTAAGTGATATGTTGAGGGCCTGGGATTTGGCATAATTGATTTTTAGGCCTGAGCAATCTGCAAAGTTATTGAGAAGTTTAAAGAGGTTTGGAAGGGTGATTAGTGGGGAGGTGATAAAGAGGAGAATATCGTCAGCGAATAGTCCGCCTTTAATATTTGGATTGTGGCGGATTGCAATCGCTAAAGATTCTATCGCTATAGCAAAAAGTAAAGGTGATAGGGGGAATCCCTGTCACGTACCCTTGACAATGGAGACTGGGCTCGAAAGTTGACCTCTAAGGTCGTTCCAAAACCCTGAATAAGTACGGCCAAGCAACAGTGTTGAAGGCTTTTTGGAGGTCTAGGGAAAGGAGTATACCACTTTGTCTGGGGGCCTTTATCCCAGTTGGAATTGAGGATGGAGACTATATTAATCGCCCTCCTAATTTGATCAGGTCCCTGTCTGCCTGGTATAAATCCCACTTAGTCTTTATGGATATACAGGTTGATGAAGGAGGCTAGACGGTTAGCTAGCACTTTGGTAAGGATCTTGAGGTCATTATTGATGAGGGAGATGGGTCTATATGAGCTGACTTCTTCAGGGTTTTTGTCAGGTTTGGGAATGACCGTGATGAAAGCTGTATTGAGATGAGAGTCTAGCGGGGTGCCATTTGCTTTATGGTTAAAAAATGTTGCCATGAAGGGTGCTAACGTGGTGGCAAAAGTTTTATAATATGGGGGTTGATAGGCCATCTGGGCCTGGAGCAGAGCCCGTCCTAAGTTTCTTGATCACCTCGAGGATCTCCTCTTCTGTGATGGGATCCTCCATCAAGTCCCTATGGGCCGCTGAGAGAGAGGGAAGAGGTGAGTCCTCTAGGAAAGCACCTATTGATTGCTCCCTATCTGTGTTATCTGAGCCATATAGGTCAGAATAAAAGCTATGGAAGGCTTTTAGGATTTTTTGTGGATCGGCAGTTGGGGGTTGACCTCCTACTCTGATTCTGGGGATGGTATGGCATTTGTTCCTTGGGGCGAGCTTGTGCACGAGCATGGAGCCAATTTTGTCTTTCTGGGAGTAGAATTTAGCATAATTCCAACAAATGCGCTTCTCGGCAGAGGCTGTGAGGGCAAGATTGAGGGCAAGCCTAGCAGAATCGAGCTTAGCCAGGGAATCGGGGGATGGGTGCTGCTTGTGTAGCTTTTTGAGGGAGGAAAACGACTGTTCGAGTCACAGGATATCTACCAGGTGGGCTTTCTTATTCTGAGCTGCTATCTGAATGAGCTTGCCCCTAATGGTGGCCTTATGGGCCGCCAAGAGGGTTTCCGGGGAGACCTCTTGGCCTCCATTTAAATTAAAATATTCTTTGATAGCTTACTCAATTTCTTTAACTCTAATGGGATCCTGTAGAATTTTTTTTTCGTTTAGATGCCATTGTCGGGAAGATTGACTGTGAGGTAGGTTCGCTAGGGAGAGGATAACCAGAGAGTGATCTGAGCATGCTGTGTCTTTAATAGATACTGAGCTGGTGGTATGAATCAAGGAAGGGGAGGTTAGGATGTGGTCGATCCTTGCATAAGATTGGTGTGGGCAAGAATAGTGAGTGAAGTCTCGCTTAGATGGGTTTAGTTCCCTCCAGATATCGATTAGGTCATGTGAGTGGATGAGTTTTGCGATTTTGAGGCTGGAGTTCATGGGGCGAGTTAGTTGATCTCCAGGGGGTCTGGATTTGTCTAGCCGCTGGTCGAAAGCTGTATTTGAATCACCCCCGCAGATGACTAAGCCCTCTAATCGGGGATTGAGAGTTTTAAAAAGAGATTGGAAAAAATGGAATTGGCCTCCATTAGGGGCGTAGTAGGAAACCAGGGAATATAACTTATCATCCAGTGTACCCTTGAGAAGGATGAATCTCCCCTCTGGGTCTTTATAAATTGACATACATGTAAAGTTACAGTGTTTATAAAAAAGTATTGCTACCCCCCTAATCTTGTCATTTGCATTGGCAGTATGGAAAACCGGGAAGGGAGGGTGGAGGTATTTAGGACTGTACCGGATCTGGATCATTACAATATTGAGATTGAGTCTTTTATACTCCTCGAGGACCTTCCTCCTTTTAATGGGGGAATTGAAGCCCTGCACATTGTGTGTGGCTATCATGAGGACTGGTGGTGAGGTGGGGGTTAGCCATGGCATGAGAGGGGAGGACTATCGGCCTCAAAACAGACACTTACCCAGACAGAGATAGTGATATGGATTCGTCTTGGGTCCCCTGGAGTGCAGAAATCCAGGAACGGGGAAGTATATAGGGTTGCCCACCCCTGATTAACTGAAAAAAAGAAAGAGGTTAGAGACAGAGAAAAGAAAGAAGACAGGAACATTAAACAAGAGGGTCGTCTACTAGACCCTTTCAGATCTTGGAGGAGAGTTTTCTTCCGAGACCTCAAACAAAGGTCGTCCGCCCCAGCAAGTGGGGCAGACGTCTTATCCCGTGATGACGGACTAACAGCAGCCACGGGGTAAGAGGGTGCACATGGGGGACCAGGTCCCGCACCAGCAGCACTATTAATCAGCTACAAGAGCCTGTAAGAGACACAATGTTAGGCAAATGTCAAACATAAGTAAAGATACTAGGTGTTCATCTTCTTGAGTCTGGGCCAGATGCTAGGGAGTCAGTCTGCAGGGTAGAGCAGCTTCTGTGGGGAAATCCGGCAAACGTCTTGAGCAGTAATGGTTCAAGAATAGTAAGCTGGATAAGAGATAAGTAAGTCTAAGGCCCAAGTTCTAAGAGGAACGAAGTAGCAACTGTTAGCAATGGCTAGTCGGGCCAGGTGTGGAAAAATTCAGTGGCAGTCAATGAGTTGTGAGGGCCTTAAGCCCCCTCCGACAAAAAGAAATCCGCAATTGGCGGTCCACGGAACGTGGAGTAAATGAGAGCCTGAAGGTAGGACCATCCGGGTCAGGGGGGTAAGTTATCCTTGGATCTTTTGGATTTCGCCTTGCTCCAAAGGGGGGTGATTGGGCTGGCAGGGGGTGGTCATTTGGTAGATCCCGATGCGGAGCCAGAACAGTCCATGGGTGCTTCTTGGGAGATCAGCTTAAGGTCTAGCAAAGTCTTTTCGCCCTCTGGAAATGAGGAGAAGGAGAGAGTTTTGCTTTTCCATATGAATTTTACTGCGAAGGGAAAGGCCCACCAGTATTTGATATTTTTTGCTGCAAGAATAATTAGAAGAGGCTTGAGTGCTCTTCTCTTTTGTATAGTGGACGGGGCCAGGTCCGCAAAAATCTGTATATGGTGCCCCTGACAGGATACCTGAGAGTTGCTAGGGGCCTGCTTCATAATTTCCTCCTTCATGGCGTAGAAGTGGGGTTTCACGATTACATCCCTGGGGGAGCCATCTTTCCTTGGAGGCCCCAGAGCTCTATGAGCCCTGTCAAGTTCCAAGTGATGTTGTGGGGCATCCGGAATGAGGTTCTTCATAAGATCGTGGATAGCTACATGAATGTCAGTGATGGACTCTGGGAGTCCCCTGACTTTGAAGTTCTGTCTCCTGGATCTACTTTCCATGTCCTCCATTTTGGCAAGAGCAGTGTCCAGTTGTTCCTGCAGGACCCTAATATGGTCCGAATTTTGATTAGGTCTCACTACCGTTATATCTATTTCCTGCTCAATGGACTCCATTCTGGCCCCCAAGTTCTGGAAATCCGCTTTAATATAATTTGTGAGCTTAGCGGCTGTGTTGGAGAGTCCCCTTTCTAGGAGGTCTGAAATCCTGAGGAAAAGGTCTGCTGAGTTTAGAGGAGATTCTGTGGCGGGCTAACTGACTGAGAGGCTTGCCTGGGCCTACTAGGAGTAGCGCCTTGTCTTCTAGCACATGCCTCAGGAGGGATTCTGTGGAGGCTGGAGAAGGGGACATTGCTAGCTGGGGCTGCCCATAGGTCTCAGGGGAGAAGATGAGCGATGGAGGAGACAGTACCTGCCTTTGGTCTGATTTTCCTGACTCGCTGGAAGCATAAGGCAAGTCCGCGGCGGCCATCTTGGTACACCCGGTGGCGGCCTGGGTCTGAAATTGCGGCTCCAGGCTTCTCCTTGCCGAGGCTCTGGGCATCAGAGAGTGTGCAGGGGGGGTTCCGATGGACAGGGGACCCGGGTCCCGAGATGTCTGCCCGCTGTGTCCTGCAGTAGAGCTGCCGGTGTATGGGCCTGGTGCGGAGCTCCTGGCTTACGCGGCCATCACGGAGCTCCCGCGCATGTGCACTCCATCAGCCTTTTTTTTTAATCAGTTGCCGACTGCCCGCTGTGGATTGACAGCGGCAACTTGGTCTGATATTGCATATCACTGTCACCTGACGGCAGCCATGATCGAATGGCATGACCGCCCGATCCCATTCTGCTGTCGTTGGGGTGCAAGAACTGCAGGGCTCTCGTATGGCGCAGAGAGCCAGTACTAGTGCCGCTACTCCTTCTGGTGAACTGGAAAGCACCAGCAGCCTAGCACACCCTTGTCATACAACCAGCACTGCAGTAACACTTGGTGATGTGGCGATTCCCATAAGTGCAGTTCAAGCAGGTGTGGCTAGCACAAGTAGTCTCACACAGCCACAAAGATGAAGACAAAGACATGCCCACAGAACCCATAGTGCCCTTCCAGCTGAATACGCTAACCATGATTGGCAACCCACCACTGATTTAGCGCCCGTATTTCCCCCATTCACTGGCCAACCTGGAATTCAGGTGGAAACAGTTGATTTTAAGGTCATCAGTTTTTATTCACTGTTTTTCACCGAAGGTCTCTATAGATCCATTGTGGACCAAAGCTATTTATATGCTGGTGAATTTATTGCCGTTAATCCCCATTCGTCACTTGCCAGAGACTGGAATCCAATTACAGTTCCAGAATTAAAGACTTCTCTGGGCCTTTCCCTCAACATGGGCATAACAAAAAACTCTGAGTTGCGGTTATATTGGTCCACTGACCTACTTCACCATATGTTCTCTGCTTCCATGGCCAGGGCACAATACGAGCAGATCCTGTGGTTTATGCACTTCAATGCACAAAATGACAATGAACAAAGATGCCTCTGCATTTTGAGAGACCCGAATCTGGAACCAGTTTAGTTACAAAAAAAAGGTGTACAAAAAAATAAACAAATAAAAATTTTTTAAAACTACAAAAAAAGTAAAAAAAAAACAAAAAAATATAAAATAAAGCCAAAAACAGTTGTAAATTTCTTTTTTTCTCTCTCTCTCTTGTTTTTTCTCTATTCTCTCTCTATTGTTAATGTTTTTATGCATACCTGTAATGTTTTGTTACTGTTTTTTTATCACATTTTCTTTGCAGGTGTTTTTATAATGTTTTCCTGTAATGTTTTAGAACGTTTTCTTCTTAGCAGGAATATCATTTTTTATGGTACTGTGTTTTATTAATCATTTTTTGCTTTTCAGGTATGCCATTCAGCTGCAACACTGATTTATTTATGGTGACAGCAACAGCGTTTGCTCCCACCATACGTAAAGCAGCGACTCCAGCGCTGTTGGAGGTGATTTCACCACCACAGTAAAAAAAGAGCATATATACCGGAGCATAGGGGCAATGGGTGGAAATTGGGGCGGATTGCCCCTATGCTCCGGTATATATTTTAAAAAAGGGGCTATGCCCACCATTATAAGTGGGTGGATGAAGGGCAGTTTTCTAATGGTGGGCATACCCACCAATTGATTATTTTTTTCATTTAACCCACTGGCTGCATGAAAAAAAAGAACATTACAACATATTCCCAACAAGAACCAGTGACATACTAGTATGTTGCTGGTCTTTTCGGGCTCTCTTGTCCCACTGGGGAATTAAGCAGGTGGTTCTGCCAACTGATCATAGAGCTGATCAAAGACTAGAATGTCTTCAATCATCTCTATGGCCTAAGAAACCGGAGGCTACGAGCATTTCATGACTTTGGTTTCGCCAGATATAAACAGTGCCATTAGGAAATTGGGAAAGCATCTTATCACACCGATCTTGTGTGGTGTGGTCAGAAGGGCTGAGGAGAGATCTACAGTCTAAGGCTCCATGCACACTGTATCTGAAAAACAACCGTTTTTGGTCGTTTTGGCGTTTTTTGTTAACAGCCCAAAAATGCCCCTTTATTTTATCCTATGTGTCCATGCACATATGGTCGTTTATTGTCTTTTAACAGCAGTGGCGTTTTTGGGCTGTTGGCAGAACGCCCTGAATTGGCATTCAAAAGTTGTTCTTCTGACCACAAAAAACGAAAAAAAAAACCGGCAGACACTAATAAACTATCCTTAACGCCGCTAAACGCGCATAAACGGCCGCTATCAAGCGTTCAGCATTTTTGTCATTTATGTAAAGTTGGCTTTAAAAATAGTAAGAAAAAAAAATTCGGGAAATCCTGTAAATACAGGAAGCAAAGCCTGCCCTTGTGCAGACCACCTCCCCTCTTCCTGAAGGACAGAAGAGTGCTCAGTCTTGTGGCCAGCTACGTCCAAAAAATGGTGGCAAAGGATGTTTCGCAATCAGAATTAATTGCTGCGGTGCAAATGCATCCTCAAATATGGGATCTGGCACATCCACATCATGGGGACCGTGTGACGAAGAAAAACAGCAGGAATGCCATCTGTCGCGATCTCACCGAAGACAGATGGCAGAAAAAAGATAGAAGTAGGTGCATATGTGTGCATGAATGAATTGCTTATTTTCTTTAGATATATTTTGAATGCTGGTTAAGTCATTTTTTTTTTAGCTGATGCTCTGAGGACTCGATGGAAATCGCTCACAGACCGCATAAGGAGAGAAGATAAAGAGAACAGGATTGCGGAACGGAGTGGAGCACCATCAAATATCAAGCCCCACCCCCTGTCAGAGGAGCTTTTGTTCTTAAGAATGTTCATGGAGTCCAGTGCGCAAGTAATTTTCAAATTAAAATAAGTTAAATAATATTTTAAAGAATTTGTAATTTTACTTATTATTATTATTATATCTTAAAGAATTTATTATTTTATGTATTAAAAAGGATTTTTGCAATGGTATTAAAATAGTTTTAACCTATTAAATCTATGTGCATTACAATATTAATTTTTTTTTTGTAAATTTTTTTTTTAAAATGTATTCTAAAAAAAAAAATACCTGAAATAGTTTTATCACTTTACTACCGTGCCAATTATGGCAGTTCCATTCCTCATACAAGTTTAAAAAATAATCTTTTTAGGCCCTGAAAAATGCTCAGAACCCCCAAACATAATATATATTTTGAGCAGAGTTGCTGATGATGAAAGATTTTATGTCACGCGTTATTTGTGCGCTGATTTTTTAAAATGATTTAAAAAAAGATAGTTTCATGAATTAAAAAGCAAAAAAAAAAAAAGACATACATTTTTTAGATAATTTGAAAAACAATGATGTTACTCCTAGTAAATAAATACCCAATATGTCATTATTGTTCAAACCTGTGAAATGGTGCCAAACTTTGTTAACTTTGTTAATTTAAATTAATTAACAATTTAATTAATTAATCAAGTAAGAAGTTACTAAAATTATTTTATCTATTTATCTTAGAACCACATCCAACTGGCAGGAAGAGACGGAAGATGAGAATGAACGGGGGGGAGAGCAGGCAAGATCTGGAAATGCTTCGCAAGTATCCACGCTATCAGAGGTGCAAAATATTGATATGGCAAGTGAGCAGGTATATTTCTTCTATCTATCTATCTATCTATCTATCTATCTATCTATCTATCTATCTATCTATCCATCTATCTATCTATCTATCTATCTATCTATCTATCTATCTATCTATCTATCTATCTATCGATTATCCATCTATCTATCTATCTATCTATCTATCTATCTATCTATCTATCTATCTATCATCCATCTATCTATCAATCTATCTATTATCTATCTATCTATCTATCTATCTATCTATCTATCTATCTATCTATCTATCTATCTATCTATCTATCTATCTACAATGCCTTGAAAAAGTATTCATACCCCTTGACATTTTCCACATTTTGTCATGTTACAACCAAAAATGTAAATGTATTTTATTGGGATTTTATGTGATAGACCAACACAAAGTGGCACATAATTGTGAAGTGGATGGAAAATGATAAATGGTTTTCAACATTTTTTACAAATAAATATCTGAAAAGTGTTGGGTGCATTTGTATTCAGCCCCCTTTACTCTGACACGCCTAACTAAAATCTAGTGGAACCAATTGCCTTCAGAAGTCACCTAATTAGTAAATAGAGTCCACCTGTGTGTAATTTAATCTCAGTATGAATACAGCTGTCCTGTGAAGCCCTTAGAGGTTTGTTAGAGAACCTTTGTGAACAAACAGCATCATGAAGGCCAAGGAAAACACCAGACAAGTCAGGGATAAAGTTGTGGAGAAGTTTAAAGCAGGGTTAGGTTATAAAAAAAATTCCAAGCTTTGAACATCTCATGGAGCACTGTTCAACCCATCATCTGAAAATGGAAAGAGTATGGCACAACTGCAAACCATCCAAGACATGGCCGTCCATCTAAACTGACAGGCTGGGCAAGGAGAGCATTAATCAGAGAAGCAGCCAAGAGACCCATGATAACTCTAGAGGAGCTGCAGAGACCCACAGCTCAGGTGGGAGAATCTGTCCGCAGGACAACTATTAGTAATGCACTCCACAAATCTGACCTTTATGGAAGAGTGGCAAGAAGAAAGTCATTGTTGACAGAAAGTCATAAGAAGGCCCGTTTGCAGTTTGCGAGAAGCCATGTGGGGGACGCAGCAAACATGTGGAAGAAGATGCTCTGGTCAGATGAGACCAATTAAACTTTTTGGCCTAAAAGCAAAATACTATGTGTGGCAGAAAACTAACACTGCACATCACCCAGAACACACCATCCACACTGTGAAACATGGTGGTGGCAGCATCATGTTGTGGGGATGCTTTCTTCAGCAGGGACAGGGAAGCTGGTCAGAGTTGATGGAAAGATGTTTGGAGCCAAATACAGGGCAATCTTAGAATAAAACCTGTTAGAGTCTGCAAAAGACTTGAGACTGGGTCAGAGGTTCACCATCCAGCAGGACAACGACCCTAAACATACAGCCAGAGCTACAATGGAATGGTTTAGATCAAAGCATATTCATGTGTTAGAATGGTCCAGTCAAAGTCGAGACTTAAATCCAATTGAGAATCT
The DNA here is from genome assembly GCA_018402905.1 of Glandirana rugosa. Taxonomy (NCBI): domain Eukaryota; kingdom Metazoa; phylum Chordata; class Amphibia; order Anura; family Ranidae; genus Glandirana; species Glandirana rugosa. Next base: position 72,159 of record BLSH010215431.1, on the reverse strand, counting down.
GTGGCAAGACTTGAAAATTGCTGTCCACAGACATTCTCCATCCAATCTGACAGAACTTGAGCTATTTTGCGAAGAAGAATGGGCAAAAATGTCACTCTCTAGATGTGCAAAGCTGGTAGAGACATCCCCAAAAAGACCTGCAGCTGTAATTGCAGGGAAAGGTGGTTCTACAAAGTATTGACTCAGGGGGGCTGAATACAAATGCACGCCACACTTTTCACATATTTGTAAAAAAAAAAAATTGAAAACCATTTATCATTTTCCTTCCACTTCACAATTATGTGTCACTTTGTGTTGGTCTATCACATAAAATCCCAATAAAATACATTTATGTTTTTGATTGTAACATGACAAAATGTGGAAAATGTCAAGGGGTATGAATACTTTTTCAAGGCACTGTATCTATCTATCTATCTATCTATCTATCTATCTATCTATCTATCTATCTATCTATCTATCTATCTATCTATCTATCTATCTATCTATCTATCTTCTATGTATCTACCTAACCTATATCCCTTTTTTTAAAATTAATTATCTTTTTTTTTCTTCATAGGAAAGTGCAGTTCACAGTGGAGGCAGCACGCACTCCAGGGGCAGTACAGCACGTGGTTGTGGACGTGGTGTCCGTCGCCATCGTGAAGCAGAAAACACAGAAACAGAAAATCGTATTGTGCAACTTCTAGGGGACTTATCAAAACAGAGAACAGAAAACGACGTATTCTTGGAACATAATAACCCTCGTGTCGTTTTTTGTCGCAGCCTTTTTATGCTGCACTCCAATTTGGATATTGAACGGGAGAAGCAGTGTATGGATAATATATACACATATGTTGTGACTTGTCGGTGGCTCAATGGAATGGTCTACCAGCACCACCCATTTTTGACTCTGCCAGTCACAACATATCCAGCACTGCTTCTCCTGTTCAACCAACTGGACCAACTGGCAACTTTGTCCCTGGTAGATCTATCATTGCTCCGCCTCAGCCAGCATTAAGCTACAATGATGTGGCAGGTCCCTCTGCTCGCTACACTGATGTGGCAGGTCTTTCTGCTCGCTACATTGATGTGGCAGGTCCCTCTGCTCGCTACACTGATGTGGCAGGTCCCTCTGCTCGGTACACTGATGTGGCAGGTCCCTCTGCTCACTACACTGATGTGGCAGGTCCCTCTGCTCACTACACTGATGTGGCAAGTCCCTCTGCTCCTCCTGGCCCACCATACTCCTATAGCAATGTTTCATGGCCCTCAACTAGTGCTCCTCCTGAGCCAATACATTACCAAAAAGACTTTACTACCCCGTCACGTACCTATGCCTACCCAAATGTCCCTGGTCCCTCCTCCTACACCCAACATGTTCAGCCTATAAGGATGCCTCCTCCTCCTACACCCCAGGGAAATCAGGGTGGCTACCCAGAGACCTCACAGTTATCACCCCAGGAATCCAAGGGTTATACCTATAAAGAATTATGATTGACTGTAGTTTTTTTTCAGGCCATTTTTTGGGCATTTGGCCACTTCAAGACATTATATATTGGTTAATGTTTTTCCCCAGATGTATATTTTTCGTGTTCTTTTCAATAAAAGAATATTTATATATCATAATATTGTGTTTTTTTGTCTGACGTTGCCAGAAACATGACCATTTTTTTCCAAGAAAGGGTCACATTATTGACCTGCACTTTAACCTCTGTCGTCACAAGAAAGCAAATGTATACAAACGATAAAAATAGAATATATCAAAAAACTTTATTGAAATATAAATAACTTTTATTATGAACTTTATTTTACTTCAAACATATGATGAAATTGCAGGTAAATATCCAGTAAATGGTTGATATCAAGGGAAAACATACTAGATATATTGGTCTTGCCAGGGCACACTACCACCAGGGGAAACAAAGAAATCGGCAAACTGATTTTTTATGTTCATAATTCTAGTACTGCTGCACAAATCCATGAATTGCATATGCTGTCCAGGGTTGGAGGGTTCAAGTTCTGTGGAGACTCTCTCATTCATATTCAAAAAATTATGCAGCACACAGCTTGCTAGGACAACTTGTATGGCGTTCTCCACATCAAGCTGAATGGCAGAGAGAAGTACACGCCACTTTGCTGTACATACCCCGAAGGCGCACTCCACAACATGTCTTGCTTGGCTTAGTCGATAATTAAATGTCCTCTGTTGGTAATTAAGTCTGTTTCCACTATATGGGCGCATTAGATGTTCCGCTAAGCCAAAAGCTTAATCGCCTATCATCACCAGTGGAAGACTGGGCTCCACAGTACCAGGGAATGGCCTACTTGAAGGAATCCTGAGGGGTCCCTCATGTAGCCGACTCTCCAATGTAGACTCTCTGAATATTCTGGCATCCCCTTGACTCCCGTAGGCCCCGACATCAACAAATGTGAAGCACAGATTTGCATCCGCCAATGCCATTAGTACAACAGAGAAGTATTTTTTGTAATTGAAATAAAGGGACCCTGCGTTTGGTGTTTTTTTTCACTCAGACATGCTTTCCATCCAGAGCCCCTATACAATTTGGAAAGTTTGTCTTTTCCCAAAATTCCGTGGCAATCTGTTCCCACATTTCTACTGTTGGCTCAGGCATCATTTCATTATTTAATTACTCCCACAGAGCAAGGCTGGTCTCCCATGTCACTTTGGATACCGTGCTTACACCCATAAGAAAATAGTGATGCAACGAGACAAAAATTTGTCCAGTGGCCAGAAACCTACAATCAAATAAAAAAAATGTTTTTTAATAGAATAAAATTTGATATATATGTGTTTGTCATCTATACGTAGAGGATTTTTTTTTGTAAATTATGTGACATATTTGTCATGAGGTGTCATGTTGAACTTCCAGTGACCAGTATGAGAGAGTGAGAATGATAATTTAACTCACCTGCTCCCCATTCACACTTGAGACCTTGTAACACTAACGAGTCACATGACCCCGAGGAAGGAAAATGGCTAATTGGGCCCAATTTGGACATTTTCACTTAGGGGTGTACTCACTTTTGTTGCCAGCGGTTGGCTGTGTGTTCAGTTATTTTGAGTGGACAGCAAGTACAAGATGTACACTCACTACTTTACATTGTAGCAAAGTGTCATTTTTTCAGTACTGACACATGAACAGATAGAAAGAATAATTACAATAATGTGAGGGGTGTACTTACTTTTTTTGGATAGTGTATTGTATACATATACTTGTATGTATATATATATATATATATATATATATATAATATTACATACCTGAGTGTCACCAGGAGACGTTCCTCAGGAGACACGCTCAACCTCAAATGGGTGTCCGTTCTAGTAAGACGGGGTCGCAGCCTTTCCAAGAGATTGTCAAATGTGCCAACAGACATCCTTGTAAAGTTGAAAAACTTTTCAGTGTAGTTCCGCAGCTGAGCACAGAGATTGTCAAAATATCCACAAGAGATGTGTTGGTACATCAATGGATGGGTCCAGTACCGACGTACTCTGGTCCGATCATGCAACTCTCTCTGTCTTCTGATCCTACGCAACAGAATCAGGAGGAATATTTCCTGAATTGTCTTCAGGGCTGGATCCATAACACTGCTAGCAACAAACAAGCTCTCTCCACAATCTTTCTCTCTCTCTCCACTCTCTCAAAAATGCTGCTAAGCTTATATACACTTTTCACAATGCATTGTGGGAGTTTGAGAGTGTACTTGTTGTAAAAATATAATTTTTATAAAAACGCCTATTAACGCTAACGCCGCTAAACGCTCATGAACGCTCATTGACGCTAGTACAAAACGCTATTGATAGCAATAGAGTTACAAACGCTGATGAATGCTGATGCTATAAAACGCTGATTAACGCTATACTAACGCTGGTAAAAACAAGCATTGTTTTCTGACACAAAACCAATGTTCAAAACGACTATTTATGACGCCCAGTGTGCATGGAGCTTATGTCTTGGTTTGCCCTATGAAAGTGAAGCATTTGGTTTAAGGGGTACAATGTGGGTCTAGGTTGTTTGGATAGTGGTTCTTTGTAGGTCATGATATTTTCTTTTATCCATGGCGATGTGGTGAGGTTGGGTATCAGATATTCATATATTTGTAAATTAAAGCTCCTACATTCTTTGTGTTCTGTCTCTGGTGTTGACGTATGAAGTTTATCCCATGCGTGTAAGGTGGCTTCAATAGTTGGGAAATGTTTATAATAAACTGTTGTGCCTATTAGAGATGATAGCAATAAAGAGGGGAGCTGTCTATTCTTCATTATATATTTTTCTATTAGAACCCACTGTTTATCCGAGTTTGGGTCAAACCACGATTTAATTTGGTCCATTAGGACTACATAGTGGTATTTTCTTAAATCAGGAAATCCTACTCCTCCGTTCATTTTATGTCTAAGTAGTATCGGGAATGATATTTTTGCCCTCCCTGCCTTCCACAAAAATCTTCTAAATATCTTTTCAGCTTCATTAAAGAATTGTTCTGGGATTTTAATTGGTATGGTTCTAAAGTAGTATATGATCTTGGGTAATATTACCATTTCCAGGGCTGCTATTTTACCCATCCAAGATAGTTCATATCTATTGATGCGTTGTGTGTCCATTCTAATTATGTTAAGTAGTTTAGGGAAGTTAGCTTCCCATGTGCGAGCAGCTGTGGAAGTTATTGTTAGAGTTGATCGGACACCTGTTTGTTTGAGTTCGGCCGAACTTCACAAAAAAGTTCGAGTTCGGCCCTGAACTTGACCCGAACTTGACCCCGAACTCCATTGAAGTCAATGGTGACCTGAACTTTTGGGCACAAAAATGGCTCTAAAAAAGTCCTGGAAAGGGCTGCAAAAGGAAGCAAAATGGGGGTAAGTGTAGGACAAGTGCCCTGCAAACAAATGTGGATAAGGAAATAACTTAAAATCACATAAAAAAAAAATGGAGGAGGAGGTGGATGTGGAGTAGGAGGTTGAGGAGGCGTGACCGCGGCGGTTTAGGTGGTGGAAGTGGCGGTGGAGGAGGAGGTAGCCAACACTGTTTTTTGTTTGTTTGTTTTTTTTTCTAATTGGGGTAGCCCCCAAAATATTGAGACATATTAAAAAAAAAAGGATATGTTCACTTAAGTATACCAATGGCTGTGTGAGGCGGGTATAAATGGCTATTCTGCACAAGGTACAGACAAGTCTTGTGGGATCCATGCCTGGTTCATTTTAATAAAGGTTAGCTTGTCCACATTGGCTGCGGACAGGCCGCTGCGCTTGTCTGTGATAAGCCCCCTGCCGTGCTAAACACACGTTCAGACAATACACTGGCTGCAGGGTAGGCCAGCACCTCCAAGGCATAAAGGGCAAGCTCAGACCATGTGCCCAATTTGGAGACCCAGAAGTTGAATGGGGCAGACCCATCAGTCAGTCCGTGTAGGCGTGTGCACACATACTGTTCCAACATGTTGCTGAAATGCTGCCTCCTGCTAAAACGTTGCCTATCAGCTGGTGGTGCTGTTTGTTGTGGCGTGCTGCTGACAAAGCTTTGCCACATTTCAGCCATGCTAACCCTGCTTTCTGAGGTGCTGGCGGTGCCACAGCTGCGTTGGCGACCTCTTCCTCCTCCTCTGCCTTCGCCTTGTGCTTCCATTGAGCCCCGGGTGTCATTTGGGAATGCCCTCAGCAGCGCGTCTACCAGAGTGTGCTTGTAGTCCTGCATCTTCCAACCACGCTCCAGTGAGGGAATTAAGGATGGCACGTTGTCCTTGTAACGGGGATCCAGCAGGGTGGCCACCCAGTAATCAGCACAAGTTACAATGTGGGCAACTCGGCTGTCGTTGAGCAGGCACTGCAGCATGTAGTCGCTCATGTGTGCCAGGCTGCCCAGAGGCAAAGACAAGTTGTCCTCTGTGGGAGGTGTATCATCTGTGCCCTCTGTATCCCCCAGCAACGCTCCAGTGATGCCCACGAGCTGCATTGGGTGCCACCCTGCTGTGAACACGGTTCCTCCTTCTCCTCCTCATCATCATCCTCATCCTCCTCATCCTCCAGAACTGTGCCCTGGCTTGAAATGTTTTACCTGGCCTATGCTGGTGCAGGAACCCACCTTCCGAGCCACATGTGAATGACTGGCCAGATAACCCGTGGAAATTACCTCTCTTCCTCCTCCTCCTGTGCCACATCCTCTTCCATCATTTCCCGAAGTGTTTTTTCAAGGAGACATAGTAGTGTGATAATAACACTGAGAACAGTGTCATTGGCACTGGCCATGTTGGTGGAGTACTCGAAACACTGCAATATGGTACACAGGTCTCGCATGGAGGCCCACTCGTTGGTGAAGTGGTGATGTTCCGCAGAACGACTGACCCATGCGTGCTGCAGCTGAAACTCCACTATTGCCTGCTGCTGCTCGCACAGTCTCTCCAGCATGGGCACGTCACATAAGAGGCGGTGAGTGGGAAGGCCGAAGTTCCGCTGCAGCACAGACAGGCGAGCAGCAGCAGGGTGAGAATGCCAAAAGTGCGCACAGAAGGCCCGCACTTTTTGCAGCAGCTCTGACATATCCGGGTAGTTTTTTTAGAAATTTATGCACCACCAAATTCAGCACATGCGCCAGGCAAGGGATGTGTGTCAAACTGGCTAGGTCCAGAGCTGCTACAAGACTTCGCCCATTATCACACACCACCAGGTCGGGCTTGAGGCTCAGTGGCAACAACCACTCATCGGTTTGTTGTTCAATGCCCATCCACAGCTGCTGCGCAGTGTGGGGTTTATCCCCCAAAAATATCAGATTTAAAACAATCTGCTGTTGTTTCCCCCTGGATGTGCTGAAGTTGGTGGTGAAGGTGTTACGCTGAGCGGATGAGAAGGTGGTAGAGGAGGAGGAAGTGGAGTAGGAAGAGGAGGCAACAGGAGGAAGAACATGCGCCAAACTGCTATGCGCCTCAGGCCCACCCACCACTACATTTGCCCAGTGTGCATTTAGCGAGATATAGCGTCCCTGCCCATGCTTACTGGTCCACGTATCAGTGGTTATGTAGACCTTGCCACAGATGGTGTTGAGGATTGCACACTTGATCTTGTCCCCGACTTGTTTGTGTAGGGAAGGGATGGCTCGCTCGAAAAGTAATGGCAGCTGGGAACCACGTACTATGAGAAAGCCACCGCCATCAGGTTTTTAAAACTGTCCGTGTCCACCAGACGGAATGACAGCATTTCAAAGGCCAGGAATTTTGAAATGCTGGCATTCAGGGCCATGGATCGCGAGTGGGTAGTGGGGCACTTCATCTTTCTCTCCAGTGTTTTTGGAGATGGACAGCTGTAAGCTTCCATGGGACCATAGTGTGGAAATGCTTGGGGACAGTGGCGGACATGGAGGCGTTGCTGTTTGCTGGGTGGCAGGTGACAATGGAACTGTAGAGGTGGAGGAAGAGGCTGAGGCAGCAGCAGAAGAGGAAGCAGGAGGAGCCCAAGACCTTTCTTGGATTTTGAGGTACTTATTCCACTGCAGCTCATGCCTTGCATGTAGATGCCTGGTCATGCAGGTTGTGCTCAGGTTTAGAACATGTATGCCTCGCTTCAGGCTCTCATTGCACAGCGTGCAAACCACTAGTGTCTTGTCGTCAGCACATTGTCTGAAGAACTGCCACGCCAGGGAACTCCTTTGAGCTGCCTTTAATGTGCTAGGTCCCTGGGTGCAGTGGGTAGTAGCAGGCGTACTGTCTAGGGGGCGGTCACTCCGCTTTTGCAACCTGATTCCTCTTTTGCTATGCATGACCTTCATTCCATGTGGGGTCTAGGACCTCATCATCCTCCACATCATCTTCCACCTACTCTTCACCACTGCCCTCCTTGTCAGTCTGCACACTGTAGAAAGCCGCAGCAGTTTCGTCATCAGCAGAGACGTGCAGCGGTGGTGTTTCCATGTCCTCATCCTGAAACAGAAGTAGTTGGGCATCGGTGCACTCAATGTCTTCCACTTCTGGGGCAGCGCTATGTGGATGGCCCACGGGAATGCACACCAGCAGAGTCATCAAAAAGCATAAGAGACTGCTGCATGACTTGAGGCTCAGACTGCTTGGCTGATTTACAAGGGGCTGAGGTGAAAGACAGATGGCCAGGGGGTTAAGGTGCCAACTCTGAGCTTTCAGCAAGGATCCGGGTGGGAGACAATGTGAAGGAACTGGAGGCATTGTCAGCCACCCAATCTAATATCGCCTGTACTTCTTCTGTCCTTACCATTCGTTGAGTGGCATTCGGGCCTACCATAAAACGTTGAAGGTTCTGTCGGCTACTGGTACCTGAGGAAGGTGTTTCACTTGTGCGTGTAGCTGGCACAGATCAACCACGTCCTCTCCTTGCAACAGGAGCTTCACCAACACCACCAACACCAGCAGCACCAGCAACAGCACAACCACGTCCCTTATTTGGCGCTCTCCTCATTCTGGACGCAAATGTACTATTTAGCACAAATTTATATTATTTTTATAGCGCTAATCTGTCCCTCACACCAGGATCCTCTCCCTACACTAGTATGAGATGATTTTATAACAGTAATCTGTCCCTCACACCAGCAGCAGGAACCTCTCCCTATACCAGTATGAGATGATTTTACAAAGGAAATCTGTCCATCACACCAGCAGCAGGAACCTCTCCTATAACAGTATGAGATGATTTTATGACGGTAATCTGTCCCTTACACCAGCAGCAGGAAACTCTCCCTACACCAGTATGAGATGATTTTATAACATTAATCTATCCTTAACACCAGCAGCAGGAACCTCTCCCTACACCAGTATGAGTTTATTTTATAACGCTAATCTGTCCCTCACACCAGCAGCAGGAACCTCTCCCTAAACCAGTATGAGATGATTTTATAATGCTAATCTGTCCCTCACACCAGCAGCAGGAACCTCTCCCTATACTAGTATGAGATGATTTAATAATGCTAATCTGTCCCTCAAACCAGCAGCAGGAACCTCTCCCTATACTAGTATGAGATGATTTTATAATGGTAATCTGTCCCACACACCGGCAGCAGGAATCTTTCCGTACACCAGTAAGAGATGATTTTATAACGGTAAACTGTCCCTCACACCAGTAGCAGGAACCTGTCCCTACACCAGTATGAGATGATTTTATAACGCTAATCTGTCCCTCACACAAGCAGCAGGAACCTTTCCCTGTACTAGTATGAGATGATTTTATAACGCTAATCTGTCCATCACACCAGCAGCAGGAACCTCACCCTAAACCAGTATGAGATGATTTTATAACGTTAATCTGTCCCTCACATCAGCAGCAGGAACCTCTCCCTATACCAGTATGAGATGATTTAATAATGCTAATCTGTCCCTCACACCAGCAGCAGGAAGCTCTCCCTATACCAGTATGAGATTATTTTATAATGGTAATCTGTCCCTCACACCGGGAGCAGGAATCTTTCCCTACACCAGTATGAGATGATTTTATAACGGTAAACTGTCCCTCACACCAGCAGCAGGAAACTCTCCCTACACCAGTATGAGAAGATTTTATAATGGTAATCTGTCCCTCACACCAGCAGCAGGAACCTCTCCCTACACCAGTATGAGATTATTTTATAACGGTAATGTGTCCCTCACACTAGCAGCAGGAAGCTCTCCCTACACCAGTATGAGATGATTTTATAACAGTAATCTGTCCCTCACACCAGCAGCAGGAAACTCTCCCTACCCCAGTATGAGGTGATTTTGTAACGGTAACCTATCCCTCACACCAGTAGCAGGAACCTCTCCCTACACCAGTATGAGATGATTTTTTTAACGGTAATCTGTCCCTCACACGAGCAGCAGGAACCTCTCCCTATTCTAGTATGAGATGATTTTATAATGGTAATCTGTCCCTCACACCAGCAGCAGGAACCTCTCCCTATACCAGCATGAGATGATTTTATAATGCTAATCTATCCCTCACAACAGCAGCAGGAACCTCTCCCTATAACAATATGAGATTATTTTATAACGGTAATCTGTCCCTCACACCAGCAGCAGGAATCTCTCCCTATACTAGTATGAGATGATTTTATAATGGTAATCTGCCCTCACACCGGCAGCAGGAATCTTTCCCTACACCAGTATGAGATGATTTTATAACGGTAAACTGTCCCTCACACCAGCAGCAAGAAACTCTCCCTACACCAGTATGAGAAGATTTTATAATGGTAATCTGTCCCTCACACCAGCAGCAGGAACCTCTCCCTACACCAGTATGAGATTATTTTATAACGGTAATGTGTCCCTCACACTAGCAGCAGGAAGCTCTCCCTACACCAGTATGACATCCCTCTCGAAGGACGACGATCACACTCC
>BLSH010215431.1:22543-38304 GCA_018402905.1 Glandirana rugosa | reverse complement strand
AACTTGGGGAGTGTAGAAGAGTAGATGGGGGAGAACTCATACCTGGATTTTTCAGGTCTATGCAACCACAAAAAATTTTTTTTTCCATAATTAACCATAATTATTTATGAATGTATCCCGATGTATTATGTAAACGCCCGGGTTACTCCTCTCGTTTATTCCCTGCACCAGTACCACGACGACGACTACGACCACAACGACCACAACCACCACAACCACTTGGAGAACAACCTTCCTCTCCTACACCAGCTCCACACGGTCGATATGCGTGTTCCCTTTGTGGAAGTAGTCCATCGGTTGTCTTGGAAGTGGCCATATACCATCCGGTCTTACGGGGAGTTGCTAACCACTCCGGGCCTCACCAATCGTTGAGGGGCATTCTGGCCTACCATATACCGGTGAAGGTTCTGTTGGCTACCTGATGAAGGTGTTTCCCTTGTGCGTATAGCTGGCACACCTCGACCACATCCTCTCCTTCCAACAAGAGGTTCACCAACACCACCAACACCAGCAACACCAGCATCAGCAGCAGCACCATGACCACGTCCCTTATTTGCTCTCCTCATTGGGCCCGCAAATGTATTATGTAGCCCTATGTAAGTATTTATTAATACCAATTAATACCTTTTTTTTTAAAAAACACCAACGTATCTGGACTTTTTAGGTCCATACTCAAGAGGGGGTAGATGAGAAGATGTGAGGGGTTCAAAGCTGTTGCGAGAAGAGACAAGATAAAGGAGCAGCCAGATATGTAGGTTAACCAATGTTACTGATCAACAAGTAAAGGTGTTTTTGAACAGGGATTGAGTTTGAAATTTAGCATGAATGTGGAAGCTGCTGTCATCACTAGTCTTTTCTCGGTTTACGATGAGCTGGTGAGGAGGTAAGGCTTCCTTCTCTGGGGGAGCGTCTATTAACTGGTGGAGGAGAGAATCCGGCAGAAAGTCGGCGTCTCCTATGCGGGTGTGCATCGTCATTCAGTGGTAGTTCCATAGGTTCCTCTCTGGAGCGATCCTGATAGGTGGGGCGCAGGTCTGAGTACCAATTAGGTAGGTATATGTAAGGTATATTAAGTTTGTCACAGAAGTTAGGTAGGTCTTCTGGTACTTTCAAGAGAGCAGGACGGTTAGGTGGTCCTGCAGAGAGGCAGAAGGGAAATTTCCATCTATATGTTATATTTCTTTCCCTCAGGGTGACTAAAAGAGGGCGCATATCTCTGCGTTGCTGTAAGGTGATCTGGGATAGATCCTGGAACAACTTTATTTCATGTCCCTGGTATATTATGCGGTTTCTGAGCCTGGCATTGCGCAGGATTTCTTCCTTTAGTTGGAAATTGACTATGTTGCATATTATATCTCTGGGGGGCTCATTGTCTCTGCCTCTGGGTTTCAGAGCTCTGTGGTATCTTTCCATCTCTATTGGGGTTTCAAGAGGTCTGCCCAGGAGATCATTGAAAATGGCTAGAAGAGAAGGGAGTAGGTGGTCGTTATCAAATGATTCCGGTAGGTTCCTGATTCTGACATTGTGTCTACGGCTGCGATTTTCCAGATCTTCTAGATGGCGTCGCATATCACGTAGGTGTCTGGTATGTGAGTCTATGTCTTGCCTGGCGTTGTGGATGTCGGTGTCATGGCGTGCTGTGGTATCTTCAATTTCCTCTACTCTGGTAACCATGTTTTGGAAGTCACATCGTAGGTCTGAGATCGCGGCTGTAAATGTGGCTTTAATATCTTTAGCAATCGCATGCAGATCTGCGATACTGACCGGTTGATATGTTTGGTCTTCTGGTTTGTGCTGCTTGTGTGAGGTGTTTGAATTCACCCGTCTTTCAGGGCTGCGGCTCACGTGCCGAGTGTGTTCACCTGAGGCCTGAGATTCTGGTTTCTTTTCCCGGTTTTTGGATCGGAAAATCTCCCCTATAGAAGCGTCTGCCTCGGAAGAGTGGGCCCTGGGTGAGCGCGAACGGGGGGGGGGGAGTGATCTCCTTGTGTCTTGCCCATTTTAATGGACCTAGAGTTCGTTTAATGCTTAAGGGGGGACACGATGCAGCGGAACTAATGGTTTAGGCCGCCATTTCCCTTACCTTCCAAACAATGCCCTTTTGGAGGTCTGCCTGTTGAGGTGTTATAAGGCTTGTGCAACTCGGGTGTACAAGAGGGGCGGGCAGGTCTTGTAGGTGTAGGGCTTTCAAGCTTGGTAATACACCTGGTGTTGAAAGTGCAGGTTGTTTCTGGGGCTGGGGTCTTAGTGATTCCCTTATTTGTATGCTGGGGGCCTCAGAATTCTATGTGACTTTGTGTATAGTGTTCAAAGTTCCCAGTCCATATAGCTGTTTGGCACAGTCACTCTTTAGTGCTTCTATAGTGAAGCTTGCAGTGTTTTTGCTGATCCTGTGAGGTATAAGGGTTAGCTAAAGAGCTGTACTGGGGACTGGAGTAGGTGATGTCCTGAGCTTTGAGGTGGCTTTAAGATGGCGGCGACTGGACAGTCTATGTGCGGGAGGTTGCTTTGGGAGGCAAATCCCCTTCTTTTATTTTGTTTTAGTGTGGCAGTCTGAGCGGGGGTCTTCGGGATGTTAGTGGGTCATCTGCCTTTCTTCTGGTGGTATATATAAGCTAAGAGCCGCAGGCGAGCCGGACCGCTCCTCCGCGTCCGGAAATTTAGGCCGGGGATTCGCTCGCGGCCGGTAATCCGAGGATTTTCAGCCCCAGAGAGGGCTTGTTGGGGAGCCTGTGCTACGTGCGGGTGTCCAGCAGGATTATTACCTGAGATGTCTTCCCGTAAGGCTCGGATGAAGAGGGATGAAGATCTGTAGTGAGCGGAGCTCCTCTGTCTTGCGTCCGCTCTCAAGCCGCGCCAGGCCACGCCCCCCGGACTTTTTATTTTGGTGCAAGAAATGCACTGCTCACACCAACAGCTGGAAGCTCTCCCTTTAGAACTAGGAGATGATTTTGAACAATATGTGTCACTTACATCAACAGCTGGCACTATAGGAGTAGGCAATGGGTTTGGAACAAGAATCTGTCCCTCTAAGCAACACCTGGAAACTCTCCCCTTTGAACTAGGAGATGGAGATGTTTTTTGAAAAATAATGTGTCACTTACAGCAACAGCTGGCCCTATAGGAGTAGGCAATGGTTTTGGAAAAATAATCTGTCCCTCTAAGCAGAAGCCTCTACCTAGTGCAGTCAGATCACTCTAAGCAGCAGTATGTGAAATCTCAAATTACTCCCACAATCTTATCATTGTGTACGATCCCACAATCTGATCGTTGTGTACGAACGTACGATTGTTTCGTTAGACAGAGTTTAATCTACAATCTCCAACTCTAAGCAGCAGTATTTGAAATCTCAAATTCCCCCAACAATCTGATCGTTGAGCACGATCGTGGCGATCGTTGTTTTATACAGAGTTAGATCTGCAACTCAAAGCAGCGGTATTTGAAATATCAAATTCCCCCAACAATCTGATCGTTGAGCATGATCGTAGCGATCGTTGTTTTATGCAGAGCTTGATCTGCAACTCAAAGCAGCGGTATATAAAATCTCTAATTTCTGCTATCTGTCCTCAGAGCAACAGCACAGACACCAGTAGTAAAGTAATCTATCTCAGGATGCAGGATCAGGTCTTAAAATGTCTCAAATCTCTCCCTCAAGCTTTCAGCTTCCTTTCCCTACACTAACCCAAGGAGCATGTGACTGCAGCACTGTGACTCCAGCTTATAAAGAGGCTGGGTCACATGATGCACTGGCCAATCACAGCCATGCCATTAGTAGGCATGGCTGTGATGGCTTCTAAGGGCAAACCAGTGAAACGCTTGTTGATTGGCTGCCCTGCAGCTTCTCAACACGTGGAGTAAAATAGCAGAACCCCGGACCGAACCCGAACGATTTTTGAAATGTCCGGGTCCAGGTCCATGCCACGGACACCCGAAAGTTCGGTACGGACCCGAACGTTACAGTCCGGGTTCGCTCAACACTAGTCCATTAGTATCTGTCATTTTTGATATGGACCTTTTTCTATGGCCTGCTCACTGGCTGTTCCCCAGTGTTGGACGGGCTCATCCCCGCCTCAGCCCCGGGCTAAGCAATGGATGGTGCTGTTCCCCCTCTCCCCTGTTACCGGGTCATACTGTCGAGCTGACATGTAAGTAGTGGAACTTCCACCTCTCCAATGATTTCACTTGATCTGTACCTTTATGGTGCTTTATTCTAAATTACATAATTTGATCTATTTTTACAGTTATCGAATAGCATTGTACTCCTGATGAGTGGCTGTTGCACCACGAAACACATAGAGTCTTATCAATGCCCTACCATCCAATTTTATCCAATCCCTCATGTACTTGTTTATATATGACTGTATCTGGCATATGTAAATTTATGAATTACATTTACTGTATACTATGTGATATGTCAGCTCAGTTCTGGTCTCCTATGGCCAGTTATTGTCATCCAATATGTTACTTGAATCATGTATCATTTTATTCAGTATGTTAATAAAATATAGACCCCTTATACTCGTTTTACTTTTTGATATATGTGGCATACCTCATCTAAAGTCCCATGACCAATTTTCTTGTTCTGCATACAAATAGGGATGGAGATATGCCACTGTGGTGTTGACAGATCACAATTCTTCTCGCTCATCGTTCTAATGGCTACTGGAACACTTAATATTACAGTTGTTGTGGAAATTTTATTAGCATGTATTTACAGTATCTCACAAAAGTTAGTACACCCCTCACAAATTTGTAAATATTTTATTACATCTTTTCATGTGAAAACATTGAAGAAATTACACTTTGCTACAATTTAAAGTAGTGAGTGTACAGCTTGTATAACAGTGTAAATTTGCTGTCCCCTCATTTTCACTTTGGGGTGTACTCACTTTTGTTGTCAGTGGTTTAGACATTAATGGCTGTGTGTTGAGTTATTTTGAGGGGACATCAAATTTACACTGTTATACAAGCTGTACACTCACTACTTTACATTGTAACAAAGTGTACTTTCTTCAGTGTTGTCACATGAAAAGATATAATAAAATACTTACAAAAATGGGAGGGGTGTACTCACTTTTGTGAGATACTGCAATATGCATTGTCAGTGTCTCCCAGTGTCAGTTCTACTTGCGGCTCGCTCATAGGAGTGAACCAGAGTGAACCGCCATCCGTGAAGGACCATTGCAACAAGTAAAAGGCCCAAAACCAATTACAGTGCTTATATAAAACATTAAGTTGGGGCATGGCCGGCGATCGTAGCAGATGGCCGCTTCATGATACAGCTCCACTCTTCAGAGATACTCAAAGCGGCTAAAAGTGAACCGGAGCGATTCCGAATGGCTAATTTATTACAGGAAGGCGGCGGGATAACAGCGGAGGTGATGGGGAAGAGAAAAGAAAGAACTCCCTGTAAAATTGGAGAATTCAGAAGTACGAGCAGGTCTCTGCGCAGCCAAGATGGCACCGATCCATCTCCTCACACAGAAACAGCTGCAGGTCTACAGCTACCAAAAAATGAAGGTGAGACTGTCTGTGTGGATGGCGCTCATATTTTAGGTGAGAGCTCCACAGAGGATATTAAAAGTCCATTAAAGCAGAGGAGGAGGATTTCTCCAGAGGCTAATGAGGATGAATCTCCTCAGAGAACTAATCACATTTAAATCCTTATGCTGAGAAACTGAATGCTTTCCCTACAATAGGACAACCTATATTAGATACTGACATGAAGGAAATGTTACTATCCTTAAGGGGGGCTATTCAACAAGACATGCACACGTTTATGAATTCCACTAAAGAAGATTTTAAATGTCTTGGAGAAAGAGTGGATTATACAGAAAATAAATGAATGGAGTTCACTGAAGCGCACAATTAATTTGTTGATGCGCACTTTGATCTTGAAGAGGAGGTTAAAAATCTCAGATTAAAAGTCTCGGATCTTGAGGACAGGTCCAGAAGACAAAATATCAAATTTAGAGGAATTACGGAAAGCGTCAGGAATTCAGATCTCAACCAATATCTCAAAAAAATGATATCCACTTTGATACCTTCAATCCCCCAGCAGGAAATAGTGATTGATAGAGCACATAGACTGCCAAAACCCTCTCACATTCCAGAAAAATTGCCTAGGGATGTAATAGTAAAATATCACTACTACCATGTTAAAGATCAGTTGATGTACTTTGCTCGCTCTAATTCACCGCTCCCGGATCCGTACTCAGGGATCATCCTATATTCAGACCTATCTCAGGCTACAATCTTAGCCAGGAGAAATTTGAACTCACTGACTAAAATCTTGAGGAACCATAAGATCATTTATAAATGGGGATTCCCTACTAAGCTGTTTATTGAATGGAAAAATAAAATGCACACAATTTACAACTTGGAAAATGGTCTAGAGCTATTGGAGAAATGGGGCCTGCTGCCCATTGAAGTCGACCCCCCACAAAGAATTCCTCAGTCAGACAAAAGATTACAACATTGGCAGAAACAAAATTAAACATTTTCAGTACTGACCTCAACAGTGGAACCCACCCACATGGATTATAGCAGAGTTTATCCGGTCTTGCTAATGCAACAAAGGATCTCATTACAAATTTAGTAATGAAGGAAGTACCCCTATTTTCAAAGTGCATTTGGAAGCACACTTCAGTTGGTCAACAACTTGTCATTTTTTTTTATATTTGTTCTTGGCTTTTTCTTTTACGGTTTTCCCCTCCCCTATACCTTTCTCGCTGATGAAGTTCCGGGAGGTGGAACGCAATGCGTCCGGAAGTAGGAAGTGGCTGTACCCGCGATCATTGCTGTCTTCTGAACGTTTCAACGTTCGTGTCCTTACGAAAGATCGTTTTTATTGTAATGCGGTGAACTATGCACTGGGGCACAGTGCTTCACTTGTGAGTATGTTTTGTTACTTTTAATAAATTGTTCATTTTTATATGGAGAGCACTAGATTTCTTTTTATTTTTATATATGGTGCTTATGGAGTACATGAGGGGATTGTGAACCCAAGATTGAGAGTGGTCTGCACCTGATAAAGAGAGTAGACTGATGGTGATCGCCTTATTGTCTTTTGGACACCCTGGAATGGAGAGTTTCTGCTGGTGTCGGCTCCTGTAATAAGAGCCAACTTTTGGAGGTGAGCTGCTACTATATTTGGTGAAGGTGATTCACACTGGAGCACTGGATATCTCTGCTTTTTGCATGGACACATTGACACAGGGTGTCTCATATTAAGACTTTTTTGATCCTTAGCGCTGCACTCATCATACTATCTTTACATCAAGAGCACTTGTTTGATTCTTGGAGGTGTCTCCATTCAGACGAAAGGGACTTTACCTTTTTTTCCAACAGACATAAAACATATTCGCGGATCGATTATTTCATTGTGGACAGGTCTCTCTTACAAAACATTACAGACGCAAAAATTCATAATATTACATGGTCCGACCATGCCCCTGTCACCATGGAATTGTTGATAGGGGCCCAACAAACCATTAAATCTATATGGAGGAACAATTTATTTCTTTTCTCCAACAAAGGGGCCTTGTCCACACTGAGAACTGGTTTAGAGCAGTTTTTTGAATTTAATGATACCCAGTCAACCTTCCGTACCAATCTGTGTTGCTGTCACAAAGCATACATGAGAGGGCTACTGATCCAACTTGCCTCAAGAGATAGGAAAAATCGCTCTAGAAAAATGAATGACCCACTAGATAATATAGCCAAATTAGAAAAGGAACACAAAAATTCCTCTAAGAATGATGGTATACTACACCAACTTAATCAATTAAGATCTGAATTTAGAGCTTTACTAATTGCCAATCGGTATACGATTTATAATAAACTTAAGCTTAATTATTATTCCCAAAACAACAAATCTGGCAAACTACTGGCAAAGATACTACTCCATCGACAGAGTAAACAAAAAATTCAAAAATTAACACATCTTAAAACACACAAATCCCTTTTTAACCCGTAGCAAATAGCAGATACTTTCTCAGAATACTATGAAGAGCTCTACAACCTGCAAAATGATTCTAGTATCCACCATCCCTCAACTCAACACATCAAAGAATTCCTTAATAAAATAAATCTGCCCAAAAAGATGTAGAATCCCTCAAAAAAATTAACCAACCTATATCTGAGAAAGAAACTAGAGATGTCATACAAGCCCTGCCCTTGCACAAAACACCAGGAATTGATGGTTTATCTAATGAATATTACAGAACATTTAGTAATTCTCTAACCCCACACCTAACGAAGATGTTCAATGAAGTAGTCGAACGTAAGAAATTTCCTGAAGAGATGTTGGAAGCTCTCATAGTAACCATCCCGAAGACAGACAAAGATCCCTCCTCCCCCAAGAACTATAGACCCATCTCAGTCCTGAATTAGGACCTAAAAATTTATTCTAAAATCTTAGCAAACAGACTTATTGAGATCACCCCATTCTGATCAATCCAGGTCAGGTAGGATTCGTCAGGGGTAGGCAGGCCCCTGACACCACAAGAAGGATGATTGACCTCCTTTGCCATGTGGAGGGCTGTCGGACGCCTTCTCTGCTCCTAGCGCTGGATGCGGAGAAGGCGTTCGACAGGGTCCACTGGAAATATATTTCTGAAACTTTGGAGTCTTTTGGCCTGCATGGTTTTATCCATGAAGCGATTATGTCTCTCTACACAAATCCAACAGCCAAGGTCCTTACCTCCGGCTCTATTTCTAGAAGTTTTAAAATTACGAATGGAACTAGACAGGGTTGCCCACTTTCACCTATTATTTTTTCCCTGGCCATTGAACCCTTAGCGGAAACCATTCGATCTAACAATGATATTAATGGAATCAAAATAGGTAGTAGAGAACATAAAATTGGCCTATTCGCTGATGATATTGTCCTATCCTTAACAAACCCAGAGCAATCTCTTCTAGAAGTTCATAAGTCTCTAGAAGTATTTAGTTCAATCTCTTACTATAAAATCAATCATAATAAATGTCAATTGTTACCAATGAATATAAACAACAAGAACCTAGACAAATTAAGCAAAACTCATATTATAACTGGGGCCTTAATACAATTTCATACCTAGGTATCAACCTCACTTTTCCCACAAATAAATTATATGAGGCCAACTGTCCCAAAGTTTTAGATCAAGTCACCAAAGACTTCCAAACATATCAAAATACTCAATTATCATGGTTCGGTAAAATGGCTGCATATAAGATGCAAACCCTGCCTAAAATACTTTATCTGTTTAGAGCTTTACCAATCCCTATGCCTGCAATTTTTTTTAGCCAAATTAATGCTAAACTGAGGAGACTAATATGGAAGGAGAAAAAACCAAGGATAGCACTCTCTATCTTACCTTTACCTAAAAAGAGGGGAAGTACAAATCTACCTGATTTGCCCAAGTACTATTATGCCACACTTCTAGATCAATGGAAGTACTGGATATTCCCCAACGAAGATAAATTGTGGCTAACTATAGAAAAAGAATATGTTAACAAACATGACATGCTCGCACTTTCAATAGCCTATAACCAAATCCCTAAAATAATCATACCCAAACTATTATCAGTTAAAGCCACTTTAATAGCGCTTAAACAACTAGAGATCTGCTCTGGACCCTCTAACGCTAAACATAAAATCAAAACTCCAATTAACACCCTTCAGTACTGCAAAGCTAGGATTACAACCACCAAGTGGATTTTAGATGGGGTCAACTTCTTTGAACATCTTATTCAAAAGGATAAAGAGATGGTCCTGTGGAGAATTAACAGATCCAAACACACCAAAGACTTTGACCCAAGGAAGGGATGGAACATTCGTATCCAAGTCTGGGAGTATATTACAAATAAAAAATTTACAAATGAGAAGGGTATTGCATTCTTCTATAAGATGCTCTCACTATCCTACAACAATCTAAAAAACCCAAATATGAAAAATGGGAGGGAGATCTAGCACAGTCATTTACTTTAGATTCCTGGAATCAAGCAATGAATATTAGTCATGAATCATCCTCGAGTATTGATAATTGGGATAACTATCAAAAAATAATAAACAGATGGTATCTTACTCCATGCAGGCTTTCTAAAATCTATCCAGCCTCCTACCCTCTGTGCTGGAGGTGTAAGGATCACCTGGGAACACTCCAACATATGTTTTGGCACTGTAAGAATCTGAAAAGTTTTTGGAACTCTATCTCTGTACTAGTAGCATCTATTACAGGTAATTTAACTAAAATTTCCATTGAAAAAGCTCTTCTGAATTTAAACTTAGCACCAGTTCACTAGCACTAGCTCAGTTAGAATTTAACTACCCCCAGCAACTTAAGTTACTAGTATCCAATATATTATCAGCAGCAAGAATAACCATTTCTAAACACTGGAAATCAGATCAATCTCCTAATATCTCGGAGGTAATTACTAGACTGGACACACAAGCACATTATGAATTGATGCTTGCCCAAAAAAAATTCAAAATGAACAGCTTTAGATCAATCTGGCATAACTGGATTTTTTTTTCCATTTTAAGCTGGATGCCCTGTCTACAGTATGTTCCCATTGGGGTGGGCAGGTCATCATAGCTTTACTAGTGCTTTGTATAAAACGCACCTATACAGTCTAGCCTGGCATGACCCACTATTATCTTTTTTCAGCAGTCTGATCAATTTCAGCTTACTCAGTGAGAACTTCCCCTTTTTATGTTTATTTTTGACCCTGCTCATATTCGTTGTTTTCTTACTTGTAGTATCGCTGTTAATAGAAGACTCGTGTCATTTTTAGTTCAGAAGAGAATGTTTACTATGGCAAATGTAGATTTATACATGACTTAATGCTATTCTTATTTGTATTTCTGATTTGACTTCTGTATTTTTGACATTCTTATATGTTAATTGTCTCAAATATTCAATAAAAATTTAACTAAAAAAAAAAAAAAACATTAAGTCCATATAGTCCAAATGATGCTATCAAACATGAATGGCAGCACTCCTGGTGGATGAAGCCAATGGCCACTATGGAGAAGAAGACAAGGGAGAAGGCGCCTCTAAGTGCAGACTGATAAAAACATTTATTATAAAAAGCCAAATGGCAACTCACATAAAAGTGGTAAAAGAAGGCACATAAAACAGGGACATCCGTCTCGCCAGTATGGGATGACAGTCAGCTGGGTCCACTCCACTCTCAATGATCTGCAGCCGTGGCCAGGAGTTATCAGAAAGAGGTGTAGGCGCCAAAGCGAGGCTCGGAACGCAGATCCCGTAGGCGTGGGGGAGTGACGTCATCCACTTGCGATGCGTTTCTGAGCGTGCGTTGACGACGGCCCGCTCTGGATGCCTCTTCCTGATACTTCCTTCAGGAGCAGTGGTTTTAATAATGCTTAAAGTGAAAAATAAAGAAAAATCCCTTTAAATATTGTGCCTGGGGGGTGTCCTTAGTCTGTGTGTAAAAGGGTGCATCTCTGTGAGGTGTAGAACATAGCCAGAGCAAAATGACATTTCCATATGAAAATTTGTCATTTAAAATTATGGCTGTAATGTATTGTCGGTTCCCGGCAATATCAAAAAAAATCACTGAAAAAAAGTGTGTGGGGTTCCCCCAGTCCAACTCAGGCTCTTCGTGTCTGCTTTGGATATTAAGGGGAACCCCGCGCCAAATCAAAAAAAATTGACGTGGGGTTTCCCCTAAAATCCAAACCAGACCTTTATCCGAGCATGCAGCCTGGCCGGTTAGGATGGGGGGTACCAGCGAGCGCCCCCCCCTCCTGAACCATACCAGGTTACATGCCCTCAACATGGGAAGTATGAGTGCTTTGGGGGAGGGGGGCTTTGGATGCAGGAACAGGGCCTGATGTTGTAAATTAGTTTACAAATTATGACAAAAGCCCCCAATCAATCAAGTGGCGAAAAATTGGGCCTTGTGTGCTGGTGGTGCCAGAACATTGTAACCCCTTGCAGTTACCTTTATTGGATGGAGTAACGGGCCCTGCTGTTTTAAATTGGTTTAAAAATTGTTATGGCATGCCCCTGTAAACCAGGTGCAGAAAAATTGGGTCTTGGGTGTTGCTGGTGCCCTAAATACAAAATATTGTTCTAGATTATGGACAGGAGAAATATGAGCAGTGGCAGTCTTCAAAGGATCCCAGATATCTAGCAAATTTAATCAGTTGCATCAGGGGCTTGATAGCTGCTTGATAGCTAACCTCTCAGAGTCTGGAAAGGCGTTGCACAAATTTTTCCTCAAGGTATCCCGAAGATGGTTCATCCTCTGCACCCTCTGTGCAGGCAGGAAGAGTTCTGCAACTTTACCCTTGTAACGTGGATCAAGTAGGGTTGCTAGCCAGTCCCTCTCCTTGATACCATGAATACTAGGGTCTTTTCACAGGCTTTTCAGAATCAGAGAGCCCATGCAGCGTAATTTTGAGGAGGCATGAGTGTCTTCTGGGTCACTGAGGATGACATTATCAGGAATTACCTCCTCCCAGCCAACTCCTTGGGTTTCTGGGGCCTGAAAACCATGATCCCTTGAAGACTGCTGCGTATTATACTCCACATACATGCTGACACAATCCTCCTCCTCCCGTGTGTTTGACAGCTCTGCAGGAATGCTCTCTGCATAAAGGGGGCCTTGAGAGGAAAGGAAGTCCTCCTCTTCCTCTCGATGTTCTGCCTCAAGTGCCCTGTCCATAATTCCACGAAGCGGGTACTCCAGAAGGAATATTAGTGGGACAGTGTCACTGATGCATGCACTGTCGCTGCTCACCATCCTTGTGGCCTCCTCAAATGGTGACACAACAGTGCATGCATCCTTGATCATTAGCCACTGATGTGGCGAAAAAAAAGCCAAGCTACCCTGAGCCTGTCCTGGTGCCGAGCTCACAGAGGTACTCATTGATGGCCCTCTGCTGTGCATGCAGCCGCTGCAGCATTGCCAATGTTGAGTTCCACCTGGTGGGCATGTCACAAATGAGGCGGTTGTTGGGCAGATTGAATTCCCACTGGATGTCAGGCAGCCGGGCACTGGCATTGTATGAACACCGGAAATGACCACAGACTTTTCTGGCCTGCCTCAGGATATCTATTAAGCCTGGGTACCTGGTAAAGAAATGCTGCACCACCAAATTCAAGATGTGTGGCAAGCATGGAACATGTGTCAATTGTCCCAGTCGGAGGGCAGAAAGAAGGTTGGTGCCATTGTCGCATACAACCATTCCTGGCTCAAGCTGCCATGGCATGAACCACCTCTGAGCCTGCCCCCACAGAGCTGAAAGAATCTCTTCCCCAGTGTGGCTCCTGTCCCCGAGACAGACTAACTCAAGCACTGCATGACATCTTTTAGCCTGAGTGCTTGCATAGCCCCTTGAACGCTTAGGGAGCACTGCAGGTTCAGAGGGCAATTCTGCAGAAGAGGCCACAGAGGTAGAAGAAAAGGAGGGGGTGGAGGAGGCAGATGTGGCAAAATCACCACCAGCTTTTTGGAGGCATGGTGGCAGAACTATTTCCAAAACTGAACCCTGTCCTGCATCCTTCCCAGCTGCCAGCAGAGTTACCCAGTGCGCCATGAAGGAAAGGTACCATCCCTGACCATGCCTGCTGGACCATGTGTCAGCGGTAATATGAACCCTGCTGCTGACCGCACTGTCCAACAAGGCCAAAAGATTTCCTTCCACATGACAGTAGAGAACTGGAATGGCCTTACGTGAAAAGAAATGTCTTTTGGGAGCCTGCCACCGTGGGACAGCACATTCTACAAATTCATGAAAGGGGGCAGAGTCTACCAGCTGAAAAGGCAGCAGTTGGAGTGCTTAGCGATTTGACCAAGCTAGCATTAAGACGCTGAGCATGTGGATGGCTGGGACAGTATTTCTTTTTACATTTCAGCAACTGGGGTAGGGATATTTGCCTGCTGAATTCACCTGGTGGTGTACTGCTAGCAGATTGGCTGCAAGTACTAGTTGTGGCACGCATTGATACACCTTCATTCCTCTCTGTGAAGGTTTTGGAGAGGACTGCAGGTATAGTAGGGGTTGAGATCCCAGATAAGGAGCAAGGAGAAGTCCGCCTTGTTTTCTGGTGTGGGTTCTTCAGGTACTCTTGCCAACGGCTGGTCGTCATATGTCTTGTCAGGACAGTAGTACCCAAGCGCGCTTCAGACATAGATTGCAAATGGCAACCATGCAATCTACTGCACATGTGCTGAAAAATGCCCACACCAAAAAAATTTTGGAAGTTGGCACGGAGACAGCATGTGGAGCTCTGTGGTCTGATGCAAATGGGTGGCTGCCCTTAAGCTGGCCCCTGGAGGATATCCCTTATTATTAAACTGAGAAAAATCCTGAATATGTCCAATCCCATGACCCCATCTCATAACTCAACACAGACTATAAACTAGCTAAAATCATGATGCATAGAATCCAACATTATATCCCATTAATGTTGATCTCTCATCAGCTGGGTTTTATCTGCAACAAATACTCAACATTAGGAATAAATTACTATCTTCACCGTCAATGAAAGATGGTGAGTGGTTTCTACAGTCCTGTTATGAATAACAATTCAGAAAACCCCCTTGGAGAGGGACTTTAAATGCAACGTACACTCCCAATTATATAAAAATAAGTATTTTATTTATAAACATAATTCAATAAACACAAGGTACACACCCAACATAGGTATGTTCTGATGCTATTAAAATGACATACAGTATAAATGCATCGTATTACAAATGTATTTTAGTTACAAGACATTCCAGAAACTGCAAGAGTGTCTTCCAGTACCTGATGTTTCAGGTCCTTTTGCCTTTCTTCAGGGGTATTTTATGGAGTTCTGGCAGTCTATATCTCAGGTCATAGTTACTATATCAAAGAAAGAGAATTATACAAAGGAACACATCATTGACAGATAGCAATATATATAAACACACGGTACATGTCTGATGTCATTTTAACAGCATCGGAGCAAGTAGTGTCACCAGCACACCAGGATCTCCAACACGAGTCCAAAGCTTTATTCAATGATCACATCGTTACAGCAAAGAGGGACATTTCGGAGCCACGCAGGACCCCTTCATCAGGCATGTGATGATGAAGGGGCCCTGCGTGGTTCCGAAACGTTGCTCTTTGCTATAACAATGTGATCATTGAATAGAGCTTTGGACTTGTTTTGGAGATCCTGGTGTGCTGGTGACACTACTTGTTCTGATGTTATGCGGTTCCAGACGTTGGTCGCTTCAGCACCTGTATTAGAATTGAGCTATCTGTGAAGGAATGTGTCCATTGGGAATATTGCAATTGTAATTTTTTTTTTTCCTTTAGAAAAAGTTTTTATTGGAAGCAGAGTCAGTACAATATACTCAGCGAACAGAAATAGAGATCAGATAACATACAAAATGGGATCATTAACAACGTTGCTACTAGCCCATGCAATCTGTTAATCATCTCCGTTGACCTATTGCCGGCAAATGAGTTCATTCGTACTGTTACGTACGTAACATGACAACATTGATTCAATGCAACAATTACTAGGGTAAAACATACAATAGACTAGAGATAAAGACAAGCGACTCATATAACATGACTGAGACGAAGGTTATTTTTGAAAAAGATTTCCTTTTTTTTTTTAATGTTAACGTTATAAGGGTTACCTGTGTAAGGAAGTGTCTATCGAGTTAAGATTATGTCCACGACTTCGCTGGTTGCAGACCTTGGCGTATTGTAGTCTTGTTCATCACAGTGGTCGTGTGGTCCTAGAGGTTTTGTTCAGGTTTCG
>BLSH010215429.1:411096-423140 GCA_018402905.1 Glandirana rugosa | reverse complement strand
TTGAGCAGGTTATGGCAAGTTTCACAGACACCCTAATAGTAAAGAAAAAAGCACCAATGAATTTAGAGTCTAACAAAATGAATCTTGTGTGGGGGAAAAATAAACATGAGAATGTAATAGAAGACCCATTTTTTAATTATAATTCAAAGTGGATGTTCAGTAACTACAATTCTGCGTATACTTCTGACATGCCATAATAGAGAGTATTTTTTGTAAATATCCACCTTTTCACGTTCAAAATCCATCCATGATTTTCAGTCCAGTGACTTTGCCTAGGCTGGGATGATGATCTTACTCAGGATGTGGGAGCCATCTGCAGACTCTCAGTGCGGCCACCTGCTTGAGCAGTATTCCGTTCAGCTGCTGCACATCAGCACCCTGTTACATGCAGACTCCCCTAGATAATCCCCACATTATCATGCCCACTACCTTCAGATTCCTGTGCCAATGCCATATAAGCCTCCCCAGGGTTCTTGGACAATCCAGGAAGTGCTGGAAGCCACCAGCACCGCCGGCTGCTCCATTGCACTGTGGGAACCAACGAGCCATCACCAGCCAATGTTTTTTTTTCCAAAATTGTCACTCTTTGTTTAGCGCAAAAAATAAAAACCACAGAGGTGATCAAAAAACACCAAAGAAAGCTCTATTTGTGGGAAAAAACACTCTATTTGTGGTAAAAAAAATGGACGTCAATTTTGTTTGGGTACAACGTCGCAGGACCGCGCAATTGTCAGTTAAAGTGACGCAGTGCTGTATCACGAAAAATGGCCTGGTAATAAAGTGGGTAAATCCTTCCGGGGCTGAAGTGATCAAATCTGTTGATAGTAAGTTGCCAATTTGTTGTCTTTGAATAAACAACCCTAAATCATACACTCAGAAGGCGCTGCTTTCTCTTCTTCCTTTGCCTACAGAGCGCCTTCTAGCTCCACACCTGCGGCAGCCCTGGATCCAAGCATTTTTGTCCCATTGGACCCCGAGACTTTAGCTACGCGCCCCTGACACCATTAACACTGTGGACCATATATGTTTTCCTTCATGTGCGCCAGATTACCCCTCTCCTAGGTCAGATTTACAATGGTTGTAAACTTCAGTCATTAAATATGATCAAAGAATATCCCTCTATATTGTGTGCTTGTCTCAGTCCAGAGCACTAAGTGTAATTTCTCTCTGCTGTTTTGTTCCTCTGCTATCTGCATGAATCACTTCTGACAACTTTTCCTGACACCAAGATTAAAAAGGTGACAGGAGAGGGAGCTCCATCACACAGCACATGGTTTACAGCCTTAGCTCTTTTCCTATGTGCTGTGTGAAGCGGTGTGTGTCCCTATACTACAATCAGCTCTCAGGGCTCTCCTCACTGAGCTCTCCGAGAAGCATTATAAGTACTTGACTTGAACGAATGTAGAAAAGAGAATACTGCAGAAAAACAGCTCATACTCGAAGGGGACAGCCACCTCCTCCGGTTTTACGCACTGATGTGATCAGGGTGCTGACTAGTGCCTTCTCGTGCGCAGCAGTGGCTGCCGCGGATTCGTCCCCACTAACATGAGAAACCGGGGCCTCGCCATCCGACAGCTCAAGGGGGGTCCCCGTCACGGTGGAGCCCCTGTCAGTGCGCTCCCACAGTGTCTCTACCCGGGAGACAAACAAATCCAGGACCGCCAACAGAGCGTCAAGAGGGAGCGCAGTCCTTGATCCGCTGACTGCAACCATGGAGAGGTCTGGTGGGGAAGCGCCCACATCGGCTGCCATTGCGTCTCCCACCCTGGTACACGCCACCTAACTGAGGCCTAGGTACCAGGAGACCAGGTACTCCCCACCTTTAAAACACTGCACAGGACTTACTACAGGAGGATAACACCTGAGAGACTCACCACCTGCCCGCTCAACTGTCCAGGAGAGGAGCCGTGCCTGCTGCTGCCCACTGCCGCTGCCTGCCCATCCTCCTTACTTGCTGCTGTCCCACAGAGAAAAAGCCACTGAGCTCTCAGCGCTGTGCGGGGGGGGGGTAAAACGGTGCCAGAAAACCTCAGGGACTGTCCCTCCACACACACAGGTCGTAAGTCATGCATGGACCACAAGAAAATGGCAGCCACTGCATACTAGAGGCCAATCCACAGCTTAATGGCGCAGCGACTACGCCAAAATGGCTGTCGGGCGCCCCGGAGGCCAAACCATGCGGCACAAGAAAATGGTGGCCAGACCACGGCAAAATGGCCACACACGTGATAACCGACCGGCAACACGAGGCAAGGAGGAGGAGAACACTAAGGGCCCTGAACACCCCCATGGGACCCCGGAGGGGGGGCACAGCGGCATCGCAGCACAGGAGGGGAGGAGGGAGGTGAAGTGAAGGAGGGAGGAAGGGGGAACCAACCCGCCAGCCTAACGCACCAGGGGGAAACCCACCTGCTCCCCCCCAGATCCTAGTGGGAGAGGGGGGCGTACTTACCCATCCAGTCGGGAGGAGCAGGTATCCCACCCGAGACAGATCTGCCTCACCCGTCAGGCCGGGGGGAGCTGTCAGCCAATGGTGGCACTGTGACACGGACTCAGGAGCCCAGTCATATGTGCACCGGCGGGACGTTTAACCCATGGGGGCCACCCCGTCCAGTTCAGGGCCTATCGTGGCCGACCCAGCACGGAGCTGAGGTTTGCGCATGCTCGCTGGCTGGGTGGGGAGACTACCTGGATCTAAAACCCAGCCTGTCACCCAGCATGTCTACTTGATTGCAGTCTTCATCTGTAAGGCTGTCCTCCAGGACAGCCGAAGTGGACCAAGAGAGGTACCACAGATCCCAACAGGGAGCCAGGTCTACTCCTTGCACTAGGCAGAGAAAAACTGAGCTAGCAGTAGCAGGGTGGAGGGTTGCTGCCAGTGGGGACTGCCCCCTGGGAGGGGCCATGTCTGTCTGTTGTTTTTTTGCTGTTAGAGCTGCCTGTCCTGCCTAGTCACTACTGAAGAGGGCAGCATAACCCACTTGTCCATGAGCTGCTGCGCCTATCAATGAACGATAGAGAAATGGAGATATTCTCCATGAGGGCCCCGAGAGTCTTGTTAGGATAAGAAATGCAGGATCTACCAAAGAAATTACCCACTTTGAAAATAAACTTTCCTCCTTCCCTGGGTAAGGCCTGTCCCTATACAGGAAAGGCTTTACTAGCGAGTAGGCCAGGAAAGTCTAAGGCAGGGAAGAAGCAAGCTGGCCCCTCCCACGGGGGCCGCCCCCTCCTCCCACATAACCCCCTACCTAGCTCAGCTCGTAACAAGCCGTACCAAAAACAGAGCATAGAGGGGTGGGTGCTGCGTCTTCAGTGAACTCGGAGAAAAGGATTTTACGGTAAGTTTTAATAAAATCCCTTTTTCTCCTTCGTTCACTGACAGACGCAGCTCTTCATGACATGTGGGGATGTCCCAAAGCTGTGTCAAAAAGAGGGGTGGGTAAACGATAACAACTGTACCCAACAGAACCTCTAAGGAGGCGCCAGACGCGTCTACAATGCAGCCTGTAAAACTTTACGGCCAAAAGCAGCATTCGAGGATGCAGACACATCAGTCTTATAAAACTTTGTAAAAGTGTGTACTGAGGCCCAAGTGGCTGCCTTGCACACCTGAGGCCTGGTGTCTGAAAGCCCAGGAAGTGCTAACAGCCCTGGTAGAATGAGCCATGACCGGGAAAGGGGGGACCTTGCCCCAAACAGAATACGCATGGGTCACGGTCTGTCTAATCCAACGGGAGACAGTAGCCGACGGGGCCGCCAAACCATCCGTCAGTATAAACAAAGAATCAGACTTCCGAAAAGAAGCTGTGGCATTCAGATACACTCGTAAAGCCCTTACAACGTCCAAGGAATGCAACTCAAATACCTTAGGATGTGAGGGCCGTGGACACAATGAAGGAAGAACAATATCTTCATTAATGTGAAAAGAAGAAACCACCTTTGGAAGAAACAAAGGAGATGGGCGCAAAACCGCCTTGTCCTTGTGCAGGACCAGATAGGGAGACTTGCACGACAGTGCAGCCAGCTCAAACACCCGCCCAGCGGATGTAATGGCCACCAAGAAAGACACTTCTGGGACAGCAGTTGTAAGGGAATATCCCTGATCTTCTCGTATGGTGGTTTCTGAAGCACAGAAAGCACCAAATTCAAATCCCATGGAGCCATCGGGGACCGCACCCGAGGCGCCACATGGCGCACATCTTGTACAAAGGTACGAATCAATGAATGTGATGCCAGGGGTCTTTGAAAAAGAATCGCCAGAGCCGATATCTGGCCCTTGAGAGTACTCAAGGCCAGCTTCTTGTTCAGTCCCTGCAGTAAAAAGGTCAGGACCCTGGACACCACGTAAGAGCGAGGGTTGTGACCCTCCGTCTTGCACCAAGCTATGTAAGCCTTCCAGGTGCGGTGATAAATCTTGCGAGAAGTACACTTGCATGCTTTGAGCATGGTAGGGATCACAGAGTCAGCGACACCCCTATCCCTCCGCACCTGGGACTCAATAGCCAGGCCGTCAAAGCCAGCGAGGGTAAAGCAGGGTGCAAGATTGGTCCCTGAGACAGTAGATCGTCTTGCAGCGGGAGCCGCCAGGGAGCGTCCGCCACCATCTGTACCACGTCGGCGTACCACGGACGCCGAGGCCAATCCGGAGCCACCAGGATCATTGGAATTCCCTCCGCTTCCACCCTGTGAAGCAACCACGGAAGAAGCTTGATTGGAGGGAAGGCGTACAGTAGATGATACCGGCCCCAAGGGGCCACGAGAGCATCCGTGGCTACCGCCAATCCAAAGTTGCACCCAGAAATAAGAAGAGGTTGGTTGCGCGGCCGCAGTAACCCAAGTGAAAGTGAGGTGGTGCAGGCATAGAAAGCATTCGGGCTGTGTAGGCGCAGTAAGCACATAAGTAAGGCATACAAATACAAACAAAAATGGGGCCACATTTAACCACTTGCCAACCAGCGATGTACCCTACATCACTAGGCTTCAAGAGGTTATACCGGGATGATGCCTGCAGCTGCATACATTTTCTTTTGATACATTTTTTTGATACGTTTTCTAGGGCCAACGGTTGGCTCTCTTGTAAAGGCAATCCTAGTGGCTAACTAGCCACTGGATTGCTTTTACAAGCAGCGGGAAGGGACACCCCCCACTCCCTTGCCTTTTCCAGGATCTCCCATCCCACCAGGAGCTCCGATCAGCCAGCTTGCGCTTCTGCTGGCTGATCATAGAGCCAAACAAAGACCGGCTTTGTTCAGCTCTATAATATAGTAACCCGGAAGCGATGACGTTACATCACTTCCGCTTTACCTGGATATAAACTGCTCCATTTTTAAAAATCAAAAGCATTTGATCACACCGAGCTTGGTGTGTGCAGGAGGAAGAAGAGGAGCTGTATATAGGATTGTATATAGGAGAAGTTGTCCCTGAAGTTGTTTGAAGTCAAGTAGGCATCCCATAATTCCCAATCCCTATCCAAGTTCTAATCCCTCAATAAAACAAAAAAAACCCAAAGTACCGGACTGTTCTCTGACTCGCAAACTCTGATTTATTTTTATTTTTTTTGGTAGGGTAAGGGGTTAGAGTTAAGGTTAGGTTAGGTTTAGGATTAGGAGTTGGGGTTATGTTTAGGATTATGGGTTAGGGTTATTTATTATTCTTTTTTTTTAACCACTTCCGGACCGCCGTACGTCGTTTGACGGCGGTACTTTGAAGTGGAATACCGTTGTTATGGGTAGCAGATAGCTAACATAACCCCGGTATCTTTTTTTACAGCCGGCGATTCTGTACAAGATAAAAGTGGTCTTAGTGGCGGATTCACCGCAAGATCACTTTTATCAGGGGCACCCCTCCCGCCGCTTTCCGGTCATCTCCGTCGCTTACCGGACCCGCCGGCAGCAGCGGAGATGATCCGATGCTTTCCCCCCAGTGTCCGTGAGCCGACTGAGCGGCTGAAGCCGCTCACCCGGCTCCATAACAAGGCTGGGCGGAAGCTATGTCACAAGTAGCTTCGGCCCAATGCTCTTAAAGGGGACATTTTGTTTTTTCCCCTGCCATTTTTTTCTAATTTTTTTTTTTTTTTTTTAATGCATTTTAGTGTAAAAATTAGATCTGAGGTCTTTTTGACCCCGGATCTCATATTTTGGAGGTCCTGGCATGCTTTTTTCTATTACAAGGAATGTTTACATTTCTTGTAATAGGAAAAAAAGTGATCAAAATTTTTTTTTCAAAAAAGAAAGTTGTAAAAATAAAAATTAAAAAGTAAAATACATAATTAAAAAAAAAAAAAATTTTAAAGCGCACCGTCCTTGCGAGCTCGCGCGCAGAAGCGAACGCATACGTAAGTCCCGCCCACATATGAAAACGGTGTGCAAACCACACATGTGAGGTATCGCCGCGATTGTTAGAGCGAGAGCAATAATTCTAGCCCTAGACCTCCTCTGTAACGCAAAAATGCTAACCTGTAGAATTTTTTAAACGTCGCCAATGGAGATTTTTATGTTGCAAAGTTTGTCGCCATTCCGCGAGTGGACGCAATTTTGAAGCATGACATGTTGGGTATCATTTTACTCGGCGTAACATTATCATTCACAATATGGAAAAAAATTGACCTAACTTTACTGTTGTCTTATTTTTTAACTAAAAAAACTGAATTTTTTCAAAAAAAATCGCGCTTTTAAGACCGCTGCGCAAATACGGTGTGACATAAAGTTTTGCAATGGCCGCCATTTTATTCTCTAGGGTCTTAGAAAAAAAATATATAATGTTTGGGGGTTCTAAGTAATTTTATAGCAAAAAAAACTGTTTTTAACTGATAACCTCCAAACTCCAAAAAGAGGCTCGGTCTTAAAGTGGTTAGGGTTAGGGTGTTAATAATACTACTACTAATGATAATAGTAATAATACATGAATAAATACATGTAAAATGAATGCATAAATAAAAATAATCATAAATAATAAATAAATTCAATAAAAACTAAGCACCCTAACCCTAACACATAATAGATAGATTATTATTATTTTTATTATTAATAGTATTTCTTTGTTTGAGTTTGGGTGTTTATTTATTATTATTTTATTATTGATAATAATAATTTATTTAATGTTTTTTAAGGTTAGGGGTTAATTATTTATTTATGTATTATTACATATTATTAATTTATATTATGTATGATGATTTTTAGTTATTTGTGTATTTATTTTACAGTACATTTATTCATTCATATAGTATTCATATATTATTATATTTTATTTCTAATTTTTTTTCCATTGAGCAGAAAATCATGCAAAAATAAGCGTTTCCATTCATTTCTATGGGCATAAAAACATGCCAAAAATGCTCCAATCTGCCCGATTCAAGCTACGAAAAAAAAAGCCCCAGAACTTTTTTTCAGGAGACTCGGAGTGGAGATGTGAACCGTCTCCATAGAGAATAATATATTTTTTCTCCTCCAGCGTTTTGGAGCTTCAAGCTACAAAACGCTGAGGTGTGAATGGGGCCTCATAGTGTAGTGAATCACACAATGTGTGTTTATCACAGTTATGCACTTACATAAATCCAAGGTATATATGACTTTAAAAACCAACTATACAGCCACAATCCAAACATTCGCTGGCTTTGGCGTTACCCAGGCTCCTCCACTTCATTCAGCGTTTCATTGGCACACGCAATTTTAAGCCTTGGCATTTATTTTCTCAATACAACCTCATCTTTTAGATTTTATTAAAAATTAAAATGATTTCATTCTGCTTGTGTGCATTAACCACCTGCCGACCATCCTATAGCAGCTTTTGGCTGCTGTGTGCAGAATAACGTATATATACATGATTCTGCATTTCCAGGTAGGGGGTGTCAGCAGAAGCAGATCAGCGGGCGCCGACAGATGACCTCCGGCACCTGCTGATCGGCAAGGAGACACAGGATGGAGCTCTGCCTATGTAAACAACGCAGAGCTCTGTCCTAAGCACATTCCTTAGGCTACTTTCATACTGCACGTGCAGCCGCGGTCGCGGTAAAATCCCGCTAAAACTAGCGGAGTTTTACCAGCGATTGGGCTCCGCTATGCAGACGGGAGCGCCACACTTTTAACCCCCCACAAGGGGTTAAAAAGGGGTTAAAAGTGCCGGCGCTCAGCGCTACCGAGGCGCTTGCCATTCATTTCAATGGCAGGGGCGGTAGAGGAGCATATTAGGAGTATATTACCGCTCCCCTCACCGCCCCAAAGATGCGGCTTGCAGGACTTTTTGTAACGTCCTGCTAGCGCACCGCCCCAGTGTGAAAGCACTCAGGGCTTTCACATTGGGGTGGATTGGGGGGGACTTTTGAGGCGCTTTACAGACGCTATTTTTAGCTAAATAGCGTCTGTAAAACGCT
This sequence comes from Glandirana rugosa, assembly GCA_018402905.1. Taxonomy (NCBI): domain Eukaryota; kingdom Metazoa; phylum Chordata; class Amphibia; order Anura; family Ranidae; genus Glandirana; species Glandirana rugosa. The sequence goes on along the minus strand of BLSH010215429.1, from coordinate 414,769 downwards.
CCAGTGTGAAAGTAGCCTTAGTGAAAGCACCACACACTATGCACACAAACACTGGCTAGGCACACAGTTAACCAAAGGGTCGCCCTAGATGTTTAACCTCTTCCCAGCCAGCGTCATTAGTACAGTGACAGTGCATATTTTTAGCACTGATTACTGTTTTAGTGTCACTGGTTCCCACAAACTGTCAGATTGTCCTCCACAATATCGCAGTCCTGCTATAAGTCGGTGATCGCCGCCATTATTCCAGAATATATCCCATAGTTTGTAGACTCTATGACTTTTACTCAAACCAATCAATATGCACTTATTGGGATTTATTTTTTCCAAAAATATGTAGCAGAATACATATTGGCCTAAACTGATGAAGAAATGTACATACTGTAGTTACATTGTTAGTCTGGTTGTAAAAAAGTCCACCTAGTTCAACAAAATTAGATTTTGTATTTTTTCTTTCTATTGGATAAGTTTTATAGCTGAAAGTAAAAAAAAACTTTTTTTTTTCCAAAATTGTAATTTTTTTTTGTTTATCCACTTCAATACCATGCAATTAGAACGCTTCCCTACCAGACCAATTTTCAGCTTTCAGTGCTGTTGCATTTTGAATGACAATTGCGCGGCCGTCCGACACTGTACCAAAACTACATTTTTATAATTTTTTTCCCCATAAATAGAGCTTTCTTTTGGGGGTATTTGATCACCTCTGAGGTTTTTATTTTTTGCACTACAAATAAAAAAAGGCCGAACATTTTGAAAACATTTTTTCTTTTTTCTGTCACAAAACTTTGTAAATAATAAAATTTTCTCCTTCACTGATTGGCACTGATGAAGCGGCACTGATTAGGTGGCACTTATATGCAGCACTGATGGCCACTAATAGGCGGCACTGATAAGCAGCACTGACGGGCACTGATAAGCGGCACTGATGGGCACTCATAAGCGGCATTGATGGGTACTGATAGGTGGCACTGGGCACTGATCGGTGGCACTGACGGGCACTGATAGGTGGCACTGATATGTGCCACTGATGAGCACTGGTGGGCACTGATAAGCGGCACTGGTATTGCAGCAGCTATAGGGATGGCACTGGCAAGCATCACAGATGGGCACAGTGGCATCTCTATTTGACATTGTGTGCCCCTTACCGGTGATCTAGGGTGGCAGGCATCCCTGGTGGTCCCTGGGTTGCATCACTGTGTGGGCTCCCTGGTGGTCCTGGTCGGCTCCCTGGTGGTCCTGGGTGGTGATCCGAGGGGGGCTACGCTGATAAACAATCAGCACAGACCCCCCCTGTCAGGAGAGCAGCCGATCGGCACTCCATTACTCGCGCCTGCAGACGCAACTAAAGGAAAAGCCAATATATGGCTTTTCCTGTTTACACTGTGATTCGTCACGGCTGATCACATGTTAATAAGCTACGGACAGAAGCCCATTACCGCGATCAGAGATGCGGTGTGTCAGACTGACACACCACACCACCGATCGCCACTCTGCGTGGCCCTGCAGACGCGCGCCGGCATGTTATCTTGCTGAACGTCATAGGACACCCAGTCAGGATAACTCAACCACTTCCCAGCCGTCGTTCTGCATACGGCTGTGGGGAAGTGGTTAAAGAGCAAAATATTAAAAATGCAGTGTTGATCAAATACCACCAAATTGTAGGAAAACAATGTAAAAAATGTCATCAATATACAGAGTTGCACGACTGCACAATTGCCAGTTAAAGTAACGCGGTGCCATATCGCAAAAAAAATGGCCTGGTCATTAAGGGGGGAAAATCTTCCGAGGCTCAAGTAGTTAAATTATTTTGAATTCATTTTTTACAGAAAATACGGCTTGCGTAAGCAGTTGCGCCAGCATTGGGTATAGAGGTGCACCGAATGGAAATGTTGGTGCCAAAACCAAAAATGCAGGATGCACCTGGCCGAAAAACCGAAAACTGACGTTTTTTTTAAAAAAGATATATTTTTATATAAAATTGTATTATGTGCAACTTTTTAATTAATATCACGAATTTAAATGAATAGGAATTTATTGTTGCCTATTATTGGCACCTTTAGCACAAGAAAAATTCAAGAAAAATGCATCCCTTCAAATTCTATGTGTGTCTTCACAATGGTCCGTTGTGCTTCCGTTGTGTTGTTCAAAATCGTACCTCCCCGTTGAAATGCATTGAAAGTGCAGCAAGAATGCATGAATAATGTTACATTTGAGTCCCATGACCTATGAAAAACACAGCATAAGGGCCAGTTCATACCACATGCAGTGCAGTGCATTTTTTTTCCGCTTAAAAAACGCATGGAAAGTAGGTTATATAGTTTCCAATGGCAAAGTTCCCACCAGTGTGTTCCAGTTCCAGGGAAAAAAGCAAAGAGGCACCCTAATGCACATTAAAAATGCACCAGACCCCAGTCACATGACCTATGAAAAACACACCATAAGCATTGTAAAATTGTGGTAACATTGCAGCAAAATCATGGTAAAGTTACAGCTAAATCGTAGTAAAGTCACAATAAAATTGCGGTAAGGTCACGGCAAAATTGTGGTAAAGATGTGGTAAAGTTGCAGCACAATTGTGGCAAGGTCGCAGCAAAATTACAGTAAAGTTGTGGCAAAATTGCTGTAAACTCGCGGCAAAATCGTGGTAAAGTCCCGGCAAAATCGCAGCAAAATTGTGGTAAAGTCACGGCAAAGTCGCAGCAAAATTGTGGTAAAGTCACGGCAAAGTCGCAGCAAAATTGTGGTAAAGTCACGGCAAACTTGCAGCAAAATCACGGTAAAGTTGCGGCTAAATTATGATAAAGTTGCGGCAAAATCATGGTAAGGCCCCTTTCACACTTGGGCGACGTGGTTTTATCGCAATTTTTGCCGTGATTTTACCACAATTTTGATGTCATTTTGGATCAGTACGAGGTTGGTCAGACTTTGCTGCAGCTTTGGAACAATGAAAACATATTAGAGTGTTGTACAGAAGTAGTACAGAAATCAACTACAGGGTGGACCATTTATATGGATACACCTTAATAAAATGGGAATGGTTGGTGATATTAACTTCCTGTTTGTGGCACATTAGTATATGTGAGGGGGGAAACTTTTCAAGATGGGTGGTGACCATGGTGGCCATTTTGAAGTCGGCCATTTTGAATCCAACTTTTGTTTTTTTCAATAGGAAGAGGGTCATGTGACACATCAAACGTATTGGGAATTTCATAAGAAAAACAATGGTGTGCTTGGTTTTAACATAACTTTATTCTTTCATGAGTTATTTACAAGTTTCTGACCACTTATAAAATGTGTTCAATGTGCTGCCCATTGTGTTGGATTGTCAATGCAACCCTCTTCTCCCACTCTTCACACACTGATAGCAACACCGCAGGAGAAATGCTAGCACAGGCTTCCAGTATCCGTAGTTTCAGGTGCTTCACATCTCGTATCTTCACAGCATATGGTTTTTTTATGGTTTTTATGGTCAGTAAAAACCAATACCGGGTGAGCTGCTCCTTCCAGGAGGTACCGCCATTCCTCCAAAGCCGACTTGATGGCCAGCAAGATGGTGCACCACCACATTATGGGTGTCAGGTCCGAGCATTCCTAGATGAACAGTTTCCTGGAAAGTGGATTGGTCGTCGTGGGCCAGTTGAATGTTTGAACATTTATTGAGTACTTTCTTATTTCA
>BLSH010215429.1:378127-390957 GCA_018402905.1 Glandirana rugosa | reverse complement strand
CAAAGAAAAACTGGCCCAAAATAGTAAAAAAAAAAAAAAAAAAAAAAAATGATTTTTTTTAAAAAATGAGCTGTATATTTCTTATTACCATAACCTACCACCAAAGAACAACTCAAAAAAAATTCTCCTGCTCCTGATAATACCAGTGATACCACATATTGTATATGTTAGTTGTAGTTTGTACTCGTAGTACAGCCCAAAAACAATAGCGCGCGGTTTGCTTTTTTTTTTTTTTTGTCCTACCTAAAACGCACTGACACTGATACTAATTTAAAGAAAATTCTCCCCTAAATATACTGACCTTGACCTTTGACCCTCACATGAGCCAAACACTAACCCTGGCCCTGACCTAGATCAAATATTGACCTAAATATTTCTTCTTTATTTTTTTAAATATTCATTTATTTATTTTTTTACACACACTTGTAGAGAGATACAATGTATATTTCCTGCCCATTCACAGAAAGAGAAACACAAATCCGGGACTGACCACTGTGCTAGTCAATCAGAGGCTACCACAGCGATCAGATGATCCAGAATCGGGAGTTCCGGTTCCTGATCATTAATACGGAGCTCGGGGCTCTCAGTGAGACCCCCCCCCCGTCTCTGTGCTGGGAGCGCGCTGTGCGGAGCAAATATGCGGCCCCATGGGAAAAAGGCCAGTGCAGTAGGGGCAAATATATAGGTTATGTTGTCATCAAGGGGTTATTATCCAGTTCCCGACCGCGCGCCGTGTTTTCACGACGGCAGTCGGGATGCTGAGCGCGTAAATAGACGGCGATCTGCAATCAGCCACTAGGCGGCGCACACCCGCCGCACTCCTGAGGAGTGTGCCCGCGGCTCGGGCGGACCCGATGTCCGCCGGCGAGCCGCGATGAGCGGCCACAGGGAAAGAACGGGGAACCGCCGATGTAAACACGGTGGTTCCCCGCTCTGTTAATAGGGGCATGAGAGATCTACTGATCCCTGTCACTAGGATCAGTTAGATCTCTCTTGCCCATGGTAGCCCAACCCCCCCACAGTAAGAACACACCCAGGGAACACGATTAACCCCTAGCTCTCCTCCTGCAGGTTAACCCCTTCACTGCCAATGACATTTATACAGTAATCAGTGGACATTTAAATTTCTGATCGCTGAATAAATGTCATTGGTCCCAAAAAAGTGTAAAAAATGTCCGACATTTCATGACATGAAATATCGCATTACCGCTAAAAATCGCAGATCGCCGCCATTACTAGTAAAAAAAAAAACCCCAGAAATGAATTCTCACCATCCGTAAACGCGGCCACTTTTGCGCAAACCAATCAATAAATGCAGATTGCGATTTTTTTATCACAAATATGAGGAATTATATAAATCGGCCAAAAACGGTGAAAAAAAATGTTTTTTATATTTTTTTTTTTGGATTTGAATTTTAGCAAAAAGTAAGAAATTTGGGTTTTTTTGCAAAATGGGAGCTCTTCTTTTGTTTATAGCGGAGAACATAAATGACGCAGAGGCGATCAAATACCACCAAAAGAAAGCTCTATTTGTGGGAAAAAAAAGGACGCAAATTTTGTTTGGGTGCAACGTTGCACGACCGCGCAATTGTCAGTTAAAGCGACGCAGCGCCGAATCGCAAAAAGTGCTCTGGTCCTAAAGCTGGAAAACCTTCCGGTTGGTAAGTGGTTATACAGCATGGAAAGCAGATGATATGAAATTAAACAATGTTTCTGTAAACCCCCTGCATGCTAAAAAGGTGAAAAACAATTCTAAAATCTGAATACACACTCCAAATGAAAAGCGCACAGTGATATATACAATATACTGTGGTCCATACAATTGCATAAGCAGCAAAGATCTTTGCGGCTGCACCTGAATTTTGGAACCCGCACACAAAAAAAAGGCAGGCAAAGGGTGTCTGTGGTCTCCCTACAGCTGGTTGTTTCTCCCATTACTGACTTACAATGCCTTGTTCTGCACTGTGTTTCCATGTGGAGGCGGCCATCTTGGTAGAGGCAGGGGTTTCTTCCACATGCAAAGACACAGAGACAATGGTGCACTGGCCTAGCACATTATCCTCAGGTTTAAATTTATTAAAAGGTTAAAAACATACTCATAAGCGAGCTGTAAAAACAAGCATGTCATGCATAGCGAAATCCTTTGCGTCCATTACCACATGTGCTATGCAGTTAGCATCTCTCACAGAGAAAAGATGGCTAACGCGTTTCAAGGTATAAACCTCTTCTTCAAAGCCAAGTACACTGGTTGGAGTGGAGGTTGGAGTGTACTTGACTCTGAAGAAGAGGTTTATACCTTGACCCGCTCATTGGTTCCCCAGTGCTAGAAACAATGTACAGGTAAGTTGTTTCATGCAATAGAGCCGCCCTGCCGCAGTATATATGTGCGGTGACCGGTGTGTTACCACAATGGAGGAACACAGGTCAGCACTGGGCACAGGTGTTCTCCATGTGCCCCACTCACACCACAACACTGGGGAGGAGAAATTAAACTCTGCTTTTTTTTTTGGATGGCAACGCATCACACTGCTCTGTACAGACACCAATGAGGTGTCCCTATGTGATAATCCAAATAAAGATTCTCACATGGTGTCTGATGTTATATTCTTCACCCAGCGCTTCTCATATTAGAGATCAGTGCTCTCAAAACTGCTGCCCGGGGGCCAGATGTGGCACTTTACCTGCTTTTATCTGGCCCGTGGGGTACTATTTCATCCACTAATATCAACAATGGGGTATAATTCCCCCTCACTGACACTTGTGAAGGGGCAAAATACCTCCCAATGACACCACTAATGATGGGGCCCAATTCCTCCCAGTGACACCAACAATGTAGCCCAATGACACCAATGATGGGACATAAATCCTCCCAATGACATCGCCAATGATGGGGCCCAAGTCCTCCCAATGACACCACCAATGATGGGGCACAACTCCTCCCAATGACACCACCAATGATGGGGCACAACTCCTCCCTATAACACCACCAATGATGGGGTACAATTCCTCCCAATGACACCACCAATTATGGGGTACAACTCCTTCCAATGACACCACTAATGATGGGGCAAAATGGCTCCTAATGACTCCACCAATGAAGGTGCACAATTCCTCCCAATGACACCACCAATGATGGGGCACAACTCCTCCCAATGACACCAACAATGATGGGGCAGATTAGAGGTGAAGCTGGCGCTGCTCAGTTGAAAATACAAAAATGGCAAAATAAATGCCCTGGATATAGAATTTCCAGCACGCTGGTATACAATAAATAAGTAATAATAAAACTATTTGTATCAGAGGTCCGTGGGATTGGACTTAAATCCTTTACTCTTACTATCTTATGATAGTAGATGGATGCGTAGAGGTAGTTTGGGTTGTTATACTTGCAAAATGTAATAAAGTGATTTGAAGTGCATAAATTCCCAACAATATAGATATGTATTACTTTCAAATATATAAATGTAAAAAGGTGGGTATAATGAAGTATACTTATAAATAAATCACTTTTCCAAATCACTTTTCCAAATACAAATGCAAAATGGATATCCGCCGTGTCCACGTGGACACGGCGGATATCCATTTTGCATTTGGAAAAGTGAGTGCTTCTTTTTGCTTGCTGACACGTGAGTGTTTATTATACCGTTATAAATAAAAATACCCAAACGATATTGCGCAAGATACTGTTTCTTACTTGCATGGTATATCTACGGAGAATATAAGGAAGGAGGCGAATAATCGGATGGTCTTACCTTTACCTATATATACACACACAACAATCCAGTAAGGGAACACATACACCCGGGAGATACAACCAAGCGCGTACCCCTTCAGTGGGGAGCGCTTTCCGGTGAGTGCTCCCACGATTGCAGTGCAGGAGGTGGAACACCAAGCACATTACTAATCACAGTAGAGAATCTGTTTTCTGGCACCTGACAGTCTGAAGATATTTCTGACATCTCCTCTAACCCTAATCCACAGCACCTTAATCACATCACCAGGAGATTGCCACCTTCATTTAACCGCTTGCCGACCGCTGGTCGGCAATTGACGGCGGCAAAGTGGCTCTGTAACGCAAATCGCCGTCATATGACGGCGAGCGCGATACAGAGCCACTGTGAGCGCGCGCTCACTGTGTTCGGGGGGGCCAGTGAGCGGGTGCGGTGGCTTCGATTGCCGCCGGCCACCCGCGATGCCCCCCCCCCCGGAGTGAAGGAGCGGAGGTCCGTGTAAGTAAACACGGACCTCCGCTCTGTGTGAGGGGGGAAGGGCTGCGATCACAGTCTTCCTGTATGTGAAGGCTGTGACCACTTCCCTTCCCCAGCTAGGCAAGCCCCCATACAGTGAGAACACGCCCAGGGAACATACTTAACCCTTAGCGCGCCCCCTGTAGGTTAACCCCTTCACTGCCAATGACATTTACACAGTAATCAGTGCATTTTTATAGCACTGATCGCTGTATAAATGCCAATGGTCCCAAAAAAGTGTCAAAATGGTCCGACATGTCCGCTGAAATATCGCAGTACCGCTAAAAATCGCAGATCGTCGCCATTACTAGTAAAAAATAAAAAAAAAATAAAAACCCCAAAAATGAATTCTCATCATCCGTAAACGCGACCACTTTTGCGCAAACCAATCAATAAACGCCGATTGCGATTTTTTTTTATCGCAAATATGAGGAAGAATATAAATCGGCCAAAAACGGTGAAAAAAAAAAGTTTTTTTATATTTTTTTTTTGGATTTGTATTTTAGCAAAAAGTAAGAAATTTGGGTTTTTTTGCAAAATTGTCGCTCTTCTTTTGTTTATAGCGGCGATCAGAAATGACGCAGCGGTGATCAAATACCACCAAAAGAAAGCTCTATTTGTGGGAAAAAAAGGACGCAAATTTTGTTTGGGTACAACGCCGCACGACCGCGCAATTTTCAGTTAAAGCGACTCAGCGCCAAATCGCAAAAAGGGCTCCGGTCCTAAAGCTGGAAATCCTTCCGGGGCTGAAGTGGTTAAAAGACTGTTTTTTGTTTCCTTTTTTCTTTTTTCCTTTTTTTCTTCTTTGGCACATCTTTATGATCTTGGACAGCATTTTTTGCACATTTGGTTGCTTTTTAGGCACTTTATGTAATAATTATATATTTATAAATTTTGCACAATACTATTTTTATGTATGTATTTTTTAACATATGATTTTATCTATGTGATTTATTTATAAGTATACTTCATTATACCCACCTTTTTACATTTATATATTTGAAAGTAATACATATCTATATTGTTGGGAATGTATGCACTTCAAATCACTTTATTACATTTTGCAAGTATAACAACCCAAACTACCTCTACGCATCCATCTACTATCATAAGATAGTAAGAGTAAAGGATTTAAGTCCAATCCCACGGACCTCTGATACAAATAGTTTTATTATTACTTATTTATTGTATACCAGCGTGCTGGAAATTCTATATCCAGGGCATTTATTTTGCCATTTTTGTATTTTCAACTGAGCAGCGCCAGCTTCACCTCTAATCTATCGATATTATTCAAACGACACATTAGTGGAGTTTCTGGTGACGGCAGCAGCTCACAGAGCAAAGAATTTTATCCGTTTGCGCGGAACACTTAAATATTTAATTTAACCACCAAAAGAAAGCTCTATTTGTAGGGAAAAAAGGACGCAAATTTTATTTGGGTACGTCGCATGACCGCGCAATTATCAGTTAAAGTGACGCAGTGCCGAATCGCAAAAAGTGCTCTGGTCCTAACGTGTGAAATCCTTCCGGGGCTGAAGTGGTTAAGGGACTCGATGGACCTCCTTGATGAAAATGAAGGGGAAATAGGTAATGTAAATGATCCCACTACATCATAACATGAGACTAGAATAGAATGCACATCCCAAGCACCTTCAGGGACCCTTCAGGTTTAAAAAAACTCAAGAAAAATTCCACCAAATTTTCCTTGTTGCAATTTAACCCTAACATCTGGGCGTTTTTAACACAAACAGTAAAATAAATTGAGAAGTTGAATCTTACACATGAACATAATTTCACTGATGTAATACAAAGCATCAAATAGTTTGCAAAACAATAAGGATCTTATAATAAAGGCCTCCCATGAGGATAGTAATGTGGTGGTCAGGGCCGGGACAAGGGGCGGGCAGGAGGGGCAGCTGTCCTGGGCACTGTGGTATCATGTGAGGTGGGGGGGGACACCCCAAGAAGATTGGGGGGAGGGGGTCTGTGTTGACAAGGGGAATTTGGGGGGTGACTGGGGGTAAGAATTGTTCTAGGAGGGCCAAATTAGGGAGGTGTGCTAGGAGCGTTTTTTTGGAGGGACTTGTGTTGGGAGGGGGGGATGAGGGAAGAGGATGGAGGGGGTGGAGGGATTGGCATGGTCGTCCTGGGCTCTAGATGACCTCGTCCCACCACTGGTGTTGGTAATGAATATTGAGAAATACAAAGGGATGTGTCATGAGGATATTTGTTGATGGTACACAGGGCTTTATCACAATTTTGTTGCTTAGAATAAAGATCACGATTCTCACAGTGTAACATCATCTTTCACATTATACGAAAAAAAAATGGGCTAACTTTACTGTTTCGTTTTTTTTATTCATTAAAGTGTATTTTTTAAAAATAATTGCATTTGAAAGAACGCTGTGCAAATACTGTGTGACAAAATATTGCAACAACCACCATTTAATTCTCTAGGGTCTCTGTTAAAAAAAATATATATATATTGTTTGGGAGTTCGAAGTAATTTCTAGCAGAAAATACTGGATTTTTACTTGTAAGCCACAAATGTCAGAAAAGGTTTAGTCTTTAAGTGGCTTCGTTATCCTGACTGGATGTCTATTGATGTCCTCAGGATAACCCGCGATCGCGCGCCCGCGGGGGCGCATTGCAGCTATCGGTGGTGCTGTGGGTCAGTCTGACCCACCGCATTACCGATCAAGGTAAAAGGCTGAACGTTTATCAGTGCAGCCCCCCTTAGGATCGCCACACTGAACCACCAGGGAGCCAACCAGGACCACCAGGGAGCCCCCCCCCCCAGGGACAACATAAGGAGGCCGCCCATGGACCACCAGGAAGAAGATCTGGAGGCCGTCCAGGGGCCACCAGGGAGCCCACAGTAGACCACCATGTAAGGGGCATACAGTGCACTGTAAGGATGGCACTGTGCCCATATGTGATGCCTGCCAGTGCCATCCCTAACAGTGCTATATGCACCAGTGCCATGTACCAGTGCCCAACAGTACCACCTATCAGTGCCCACCTGTGCCACCTATCAGTGCCCAGCAGTGCCACCTATCAGTGCCCATCAGTGCCACCTATTAGTGCCCTTCAGTGCTGCTTATCAGTGCCATCTATCAGTGCCCAGCAATGCTGCATATATGTGCCCCATCATCACTGCCACCTTATCAGTGCCACCTCATCAGTGCCAATCTGTACTGCCTCATCAGTGCCCATTAGTGTAGCCTCATCAGTGCCCATCAGTGTAGCCTCATCTGTGCCCATTAGTGTAGCCACATCAGCGCCCGTCAGTGAAGGACAAAATGTACTTATACAAAGTTTTGTGACAGAAACAAAGAAAAACATATTTTTTTCAAAACTATTTGCGGGAACAAAATGTTAATAATGTTGTTCGGGTACAGTGTCGCATGACCGCGCAATTGTCATTCAAAGCGCAACAGCACTGAAAGCTGAAAATTGGTCTGGGCGGAAAGTGTTTTAAGTGCCTGGTATTGAAGTGATTAAAATGCAGCTTATCAGTGTCCATCAAAAGCAGCCTCACCAGTGCCCATCACATGCAGCCTCATTAGTGCCCATCAAGTGCAGCTTCAACAGTGCCCATCAATGAGGCCTTACTGTGCCCATTAAATGCCACTTATCAGTTCCCATCAAATAGCAGCCTTATCATTGCCCATCAAATGATGCTGTTTAGTGCCCATCAAATGCAGCCTTGTGCCTGGATCACACAGAGCGCCGATCTGTGTCACAGAGTGTGGATTTTATATTTCATAATAAACAGGCATATAGATACATCCTTGTCCCTCTCGGGAAATCTACAGATTTACATTCTGTGGACAAATAAACCGTATAGTCTTACAGCGCTTAATGGCCTCATGTGACTTCTACATAAATACAGAATCCATCTTGTATTTACTGCTTATGTATCAACGTGCTTCTAACATGTTATATAACAACAAGGAAAACCATAACCCACCGCCGCCTCTGATGAAGAGAAGCTAGCCATGTTAGCCAGAGACATTAAAGATACGGGTTTAAATTCAAGAGGTGGTGTGAGTGGAGAGGAGCTCCCCCACCAGCCACCCCTAATGGGAACATACTGTGGACTAGTGTAGGGAATCCCCCCCAAACCCACCCTGCTCCCGAAGCTGCCCATTCGCCTTCCTAGACCCCAATGTAGGGGAACGAGGAGGAGAGCCAGAGAGTAGCGGGGATTATCTATCCATACATGGCAATTATATGTGCTAACAGGAGATTAGCAGAGCGAATAAACCACAAAACTTGTACCCTTATTGTTCTAAGTTTGCAGCCTGAGCCTTGAAAACTGACCATCTCTATTGTACCCCCCTGCTCGGTGAGCCCGGTCAGGGCATCGAAGGAACAATATTTAAGAGATTCGAGTTCACTGAGCTATGAGAGACTATTGACATCCTAGGTCAATCTAAGATTCCAAAGTGCTGAGGAAGGAGGATAGAGAAGTGATGAGATGGGTGCAGCAAAAGAAAAGAGGGGGGGGAAAGTAAAGAGAGTGAAGGCAGAGCAGAGTAAGGGTCCTTTCACACCAGCGGATCGTTCAGGTCTACCTGTCAGTTTTTCAGGCGGACCCGAATGGACACTCCATTGTTCTCTATGGAGTGACGGATGTCAGCAGTGACAAGTCCGCTGACATCCAATCCGCTCCGATCCACCAAAACCAGATGGATGGAAACCCTATTTTCCATCTGTCTGGCGGATCGGATTGCATGAACACGGACAGACGAGGTCCCTGTTCATCCGATCCTCCATAGAGGAGAATGGAGCTGTGACAGGTCAGTTTCTGCACGGAATGCAGAGACTGTCCTGTCATCCACTGGCTCAGCGGCGATAAACGGATGGATCCCCACTGAGCAGGGCCGTCTTTAATATTGATTGGACCCTGGGCAAATATTTTCTTGGCCCCCCCCCCCCCCCCATGCAATTTCACTCTCCAACTGCTCTGAGACATTCAATAAATAGCAACTAAACTCAAAATCAATTTACTGAATCAGATCAGCAGTGATTTTGATTGGTTGCCAGAGGTTACAGCATATCATTACCGCTTACTAACTGACTGCTAGAGGTTACAGCACACATTATGGCTCACTGCTTAGTTGCTAGAGGTTACAGCACATGCTTTCTGCTTGTTTGGTTGCTTGAGATTACTGTACATCAATACTGCTCACTGATTGGTTGCTAGAGGTTACTGCACATCATTACTGCCCACAGATTAGTTGCTAGAGGTTATAGCACATAATCTCCTCACTGCCTGCACACCATGGACTGGGGAGCGCAAAGTCGATTTCCTGACACCACAGAAATGTGCTGCCCTTCAGCAGATACACAGCAGTGCCATCAATTATTAATGACACCCTCACGCATCTGCTGACATGTGCTGTGGAATTTCAAGCATGCCTTTGTCTCCCCAGTGGCCAGCATCCAGTATAGATGATGGTGAATATGACCTTGGGGGGGGGCATGATATACATATGAATGCCACCTTTGTTTACATATCAGCACAACTGGCCACCACTATTTACATATGAATGCTGCCGCTATTTACATATCAATGCTGGTTATTTACATGTAAACATAGGGTCTGCAGGTGAGTCATCTGTACACAACAATAGGGTTGGGCAGCTTTAGTAGCAGCACTTAGATATCGGAACACAGCACAGGTCTAAAAGTTCAAGGGACAAGGGAATTTAAACCAGGATAGTTGGCAAGTATGAGGCAGCTGCTTTGGGCCCCACAACAATGACAGGGCCCAGGGCAGCTGCCCCTTTTGCCCTGCCTTAAAGACGGCCCTGCCGCTGAGCAGCGGAGCCCGTCAAAATGCTCCACTCGTGTGAAAGGGGCCTTATAAGTATACAGGAAAGATGTCAGAGTGGAAAGGTACTAATTGTAGTTGATTGGGCTATGCTGGCCAGGATGTAGCGTTCCAGGCATTCAAAGGGATATGCCTACGTGGGAGGGCCAAGGTTCCCAGATCGTTTCAATTTTTTTAATTGAGTCCTTTAGAGTATATGAGTTTTCTCCTGAAGCATTATCCAGGAAATGTTCCTTATGGCCTGTCTCATGTAGACCGATCGTTTTTTCCACGCCTTGGTGATCGTTATTTTAGCTCCTACTAAGATCAAGCCAATCAGTGATTGTTGCTTTGACGGATGAGGGGGATTTTCTGATTGAGGAGAGCTATCGCTGCTTCCTGTTTAACCTGAATTCCTGCAATCTTTCTTATGAGCTGAAAAATATGATTCCAAAATCCCCTAATACGTGGGCATTCCCAGAGGGTATGAAGCAGCGTCCCCGAGTGGCTGCATTCCCTGAAGGGGGGTGATGATACATACATTTTTGTCAGGCGTGCAGGGTAAAGATACCATCTGGTTATTACCTTCAGGTTGGCTTCCACTAGAGATATGTTGTGGATCCCTAGAGTGTGGATTTTAAATGCCCGGCGGGCACTTTAACAATGTCCCACCTCCTAGATTGGCTCCTATGATACACGTCACACTGATTTAATTTCTTGTTATTGGATCAGTGTGCCGCCTATCACAGGAACCGGTCTAAGAGGTGGAACTTTGTTAAAGTGGCCGCCGGGCAATTAAATCCACACTCTGAGACACAGCGGAAGATTGACCCTCTGTGTGATGTACACAAGGAGAGGAGGACTCTGACAGGGGCGCGCTGGCCCACCCCTGTACTGACCACCAATGTAAGAATCATTAATCAGTGTACAAGATAGCAGTGCATATATATAATATATATAATAACACTCACTAAGACCCCTTTCACACCAGAACATTTTTCAGGCGCTTTTGCGCTAAAAATATGGACTGAAAAGCACCTGAAAAACTACCCCCCATCCACCCCAGTATGAAAGCCTGAGTGCTTTCACACTGGGGCGGTGCGCTTGTGGGACGGTAAAAAAAAAAGTCCTGCAAGCCGCAACTTTGGGGGCGGTGTGGGAGCGGTGTATTCGCCCCTCCTCCACTGACCCTGCCCATTGAAAACAATGGGGCAGCGCTCCCGAAGCTCCTGAACACCCCTTCGGAAGCGCCGATAACCGACACTTTTAACCCCTTTTCAACCCCTTGTGGGGTGGTTAAAAGCGCACTGCTGCCGCCCAAATAGCGGCGCCAAAGCACCGCTATAAACAGCGGTAAAGCGCCGCAAATTAGCAGTGTTTTACCGCTAATGCTCGGGCGGCCCTGGTGTGAAAGGGGTCTTAGGGTACTTTCACACCGGAGGTGCTTTACAGGCATTTTTGTGCTAAAAACAGCGTCTGTAAAACGCCTCTAAATTATCTCCTAACGCACCCCAGTGTCAAAGCCTGAGTGCTATCACACTGGGGCGGCGGCAGCGCGCTTGCAGGACGGTAAAAAAAAGTCCTGCAAGCTGCATCTTTGGGGCGGTGTGGGAGCGATGTATACACCACTCCTCCGCCCCTGCCCATTGAAATGAATGGGCAGCTCTTCTGAAGCGGCTATACACTACTTCGGGAGCAGCACTAGCCAGCACTTTTAACCCTTTTTAACCCCTTGTGGGGGGGTTAAAAGCGCACCGCTGCCGCCCGAATAGCGGCGCCGAAGCTCCGCTAAAAGCGCCAAAAATTAGCTGTGTTTTACCGCTAGCGCTCGGGCGGCCCTGGTGTGAAAGTTCCCTAAGTGCTATTCCCTATACATAACACTTATATCTGTACACTGAGTGGCACTCAATGTACCAAATATCAGTGTGCACTGTGGACTAGGGAATAGCACTTAGTAGGCAGTGGCACTGGGCAAGATTGAAAGGCAATATTAGTCAGTCTGCCTGGCTGGTGGTGCTTTTTTTAAAAATATACACACATACATTACACTAAAATGCTGATCATGTGCTGTGCTGTGTAATGTTATTCACTGACCTGGTGGCTGCTGCACAGTGCACACTAACAGCAAGGCAAGTCAGGAGGACGGCAGCTGGCTCTGCCCGCAGTCTCTGCTCCGGCCTCCGGCAGCTCCTCCGGCTTGTGTATGTCCCCCGCGGGCCCTCGCAGAGAAACAGCCCACACTCAGCCTCCAGCAGCTCCTCTGACTTGTGTATGTCCCCCTCAGGCCCCTCGGCAGAGAGGCGGCCTACACTCAGCCTCCAGCAGCTCCTCTGACTTGTGTATGTCACCCGCGGGCCCCTCGGCAGAGAGGCGGCCCACACTCAGCCTCCAGCAGCTCCTCTGACTTGTGTATGTCACCCGCGGGCCCCTCGGCAGAGAGGCGGCCCACATTCAGCCTCCAGCAGCTCCTCCGACTTGTGTATGTCCCCCGCGGGCCCCTCGGCAGAGAGGCGGCCTTCACTCAGCCTCCAGCAGCTCCTCCGACTTGTTTATGTCCCCCTCAGGGCCCTCGGCAGAGAGGCGGCCCACACTCAGCCTCCAGCAGCTCCTCTGACTTGTGTATGTCCCCCTCAGGCCCCTTGGCAGAGAGGCAGCCCGCACTCAGCCTCCAGCAGCTCCTCTGACTTGTATATGTTCCCCTCAGGGCCCTCGGCAGAGAGGCGGCCCACGCTCAGCCTCCAGCAGCTCCTCCGACTTGTGTA
>BLSH010215429.1:358432-378117 GCA_018402905.1 Glandirana rugosa | reverse complement strand
CCTACACTCAGCTTCCAGCAGCTCCTCTGACTTGTATATGTTCCCCTCAGGGCCCTCGGCAGAGAGGCGGCCCACGCTCACGCTCAGCCTCCAGCAGCTCCTCTGACTTGTGTATGTCACCCGCGGGCCCCTCGGCAGAGAGGCGGCCTACACTCAGCCTCCAGCAGCTCCTCCGACTTGTGTATGTCCCCCTCAGGGCCCTCGGCAGAGAGGCGGCCCACACTCAGCCTCCAGCAGCTCCTCCGACTTATGTATGTCCCCCTCAGGGCCTCGGCAGGGAGGCGGCCCACACTCAGCCTCCAGCAGCTCCTCCGACTTGTCTATGTCCCCCGCGGGCCCCTCGAAGAGAGGCGGCCCACACTCAGCCTCCAGCAGCTCCTCCGACTTGTTTATGTCCCCCTCAGGCCCCTCGGCAGAGAGGCGGCCCGCACTCAGCCTCCAGCAGCTCCACCGACTTCACAATCGCAGAAAAAGTTAGGGGACTGCAACTGCCCTACAACTGCACCTGCGATGCGTGTGGTTGCAGTGCCGAAAACAAACGTGCCATAGCGGTGACCTGCGTTTATTTTTTGCATCGTTTTGAACGGTTCCATTGTCTGGGTGCGACTTTTCATGTGATCTTGAACTGTCAAATCGCATGACAAATCGCTCCCACATGAACCAGGGCTTAGGCATGTTTACATGTGTTTAGAGCGTCTAATCATATCCAGGAATGCACAGAATTCTATTTTCTCTAAATGCAGGTAAACTGACCGCACCTAAACGCAGCACCATTGAAAAACCATTATATGCGTTTAGAAAGGTCTTCCAAGGGCTCGTACACACTATGCCCTGGTTCACACTGGTGTGATCTGACAGTGCAAAATCGCATGACAAGTTGCACCCCATTGCCAGCAATGGAGCCGTTCATGTTGCAGCGACTTTGAAAAAGGTTCCTGCGCTATTTCTGTGTGATTTTATGTGCAACTTGCATTGACATCTGTGTAAGCGTCTGTTCACATTGGAGCGGGGATGAAAGCGTACGATTTCAGCTGAACTCGCACCATTTCGTTCCCTCATGTCAGTCCCGACTTCAGGTGCAATTTCAGTGGGTTGCTGCACAGACGTCAATGGAAATCACACCTGAAATCGCCAAAAGTAGTACAGAAACTACTTTCGGAAATCGCTGCAAGGCCGGCAATTGCCGCCGATTTGGCATGCGATTTGACATATTACCAATGTGAAACGGGGCTTTATGAAGTTGCACAGATGTCAGTGAGACACACATGAAACCACACTAATTAGTGGCTTTAAAATGGCGCTGAAGTAACGCACTTTCACAGCCGCACTGGTGGGAACCGGGGCTATGTGTGGTGACCGCCAGTTTTCTGTACAAACGCAAGTCACCGCTGGGTCGCAGATATTTTCTAAGTGCCCCGTTCACACCACAACGCTGACGCAGAAAAATGAAGCACGTCTTTATTCGTGGATGATACCACACAGCGGCATGACGCACCACACTGCTGTGTAGAGACATGAAATGAGGTGTCACTATGTGGGAATTCAAATAAAGTTATAACAAAGGAAACAGGGTGTGCTGAAGTGCGTAACGCAGTGACGCTAGCCCGTGTGGTAAAACTTTCACCGCAGGGGGTAGCGTGTTCCTATCCTCATCCATAGAAACACAGGTTACACTGTCAGTGTGGATGAGGCCTAGCTCTGTGTTTTGGACAGTAGATAAGGCTGGGTTGCTTGGCAACACCTGAGACAAGCCCTGTCCTCTCATTGGCTGTAGTCTGCACATGCTCAGTAAGTATCCCTGGCTGTGTTATATGTTCCCCGCCCTGAGGGTGTTCCAGGGCTTGGCAGACATAACTTTTGTTGCCTGGCAACCACAGGAGCGAGTTTGTTTACTTCTAATCTGCTTCCCTGCCGGTGGAGTGTCAGCTCTGTGGGCCACGCAGGAGACGTCTTATTGAAGAAGGTATTCAGCCCTTGTTATAGCATGACCGGCCCGCTCTTTATGTCTCTGCTTTATTATTGGTGGGATTATGGCGTCACGGGAAAGGTTGCCGTGGGTTACACCGGGATATAAGTGTGAGTGTTATGTTGTCACTATGCTGCCTTGACAAAGGGGCCCTGCGAGGCCCTGAAAACGTCTTCTTAAACTCCATTTGCATCTCGTGTTTTGGGGTCGCAGGCAGATTCGCAGCTATTCTACCCCTGATCCTAAAACGCCGAAGGTGGGCGACGCATTTTATTAGTGCCATTATTCTTTAACCATTTCAGCCCTGGAAGGATTTACCCCCTTAATGTCCAGGCTATTTTTTGCGATATGGCACTGCGTTACTTTAACTGACAATTGCGCCGTTGTGCGGCGGTGTACCCAAACAAAACTGATGTCCTTTTATTCCCACAAGTAGAGCTTTCTTTTGGTGGTATTTGATCACCACTGCAGCTTTTATTTTTTGCGCTATAAACAAAAAAAGAGCAACAATTAAAAAAAAAACACTTTTTTTTTTTACTTTCTGCCATAATAAATATCCAAGCAAAAAATAAACTCTCTTCATCAGTTTAGGCCGATATTTATTCTGCTATATGTTTCTGGTAAAAAAAAAAAAAATCGCAATAAGCGTATATTGATTGGTTTGCGCAAAAGTTATAGTGTCTACAAACTATGGGATAGATTTATAGAATTTTTTTTTTTTTTTTACTGGTAATGGAGTTGATCAGCGACTTATATCGGGACTGTGACATTGCAGTGGACAAATCAGACACCCAACTGACACTTTTTTGGGGACCAGTGACACCAATACAGTGATCAGTGCTAAAAAAAATGCACTGTCACTGTACTAATGACACTGGCAGGGAAGGGGTTAACATCAGGGGCGATTAAAGTGTTAAATGTGTTCCCTGGGTGTGCTTTCTTACTATGGGGAGGGGGGGGGGGGGGTTTGCTCTGACTGGGGGAAGACAGAGATCTGTGTTCCTGCTTAGCAGAAACACAAGATCTCCATCTTCTTCCCTGTCAGAATGGCGATCTTCCTTGTTTACATAGGCAGATCACCATTCTGCCTCTTTCGGAAACAGTCGTGGGTGGCCGGGGGACATCAGGGGTCCGCCGGACCCGCTGCTTGGCTCCCCCTCTGTCCAATCAGCACGCGATTGGGTCTCCGGTATGTGATTGCGTGCAATAGAGCCACTTTGCCGCAGTAAATGTACGCTACGCGGTCGGCAAGTGGCCAATGACCAGGCCATCTTTTGCGATACAGCACTGCGTTACTTTAACTGACAATTGCACGGTCGTGCGACGCTGTACCCAAATAAAATGTCTGTCCTTTTTTTTTCCCCACAAATAGAGCTTTCTTTTGGTGGTATTTGATCCCCTCTGCAGTTTTTATTTTTGCGCTAGAGACAAAAAAAAGTGACAATTTTGAAAAAAAAAACCCAATATTTTTTACTTTCTGCTATAAGGCTCGATTCACATCAAGGCATGTTGCTTTTCAGCGTTTCTTCACTGTTTTTGCTGTGCTTTCCGCATTTTTTTACTGTGTTTTTACCGCATTTTTGCTGCGTTTTGTATTTTGGGTTTTTCTTTTTAATTTGTTTTTATAATATTATATATATATATATTTTTGGAAATCTTGTTGCTAGGCAGATTTAAACCGCAAAATGAGGCAAAAACGCGGTAAAAAAAGCAGCACTTGCGTTTTTCATGCTTGCCCATTGAAGTCTATTACATGCAAAACGCTGCTTTTTGCATGAAAAAAGTCCCCGCCCCTTTCCAAAAACGCAGAGGCACAAAAAAGCATTGATGTGAACGTGTTCCATAGGAACCCATGCTAAAAAAATCCCCTGCATTTCTGCAAGGTGCAAAATGCACCAAAAAACGCACTCATGTGAATGGAGTCTAAAACACATCCAATAAAAAATGTAAAAAATCAAATTTCTTCATCAATTTAGGCCAATATGTATTCCGCTACATGTCTTTGGTAAAAGTTATACAAAATAGGTGATATATTTATTTATTTAATTATTTTTTACTAGTAACGGCGCCGATCAGCAATTTTTAGCGGGGCTGTGACATTGCAGTGGACAAATCGGACACCCAACTGACACTTTTTTGGGGACCAGTGACACATGCTAAAAATATGCACTGTCACTGTACTAATAACACTGGCCGGGAATGGTTTAACACCAAGGGCGATCAAAGGGTTAAGTGTATTCCCTGTTTGTGCTTTCTTACTGTGTGGGGGATGGGCTCACTGCATGGACACAATGATCCCTGTTCCTGATTAGCAGGATCACAGTGTACATGCCTGAGAGCACGTCGGTCAGCAGACTGCCGTTCGGTTCCTCTGGGGACCAACTGGACCCACCCATTGGCTTCCTCTGTGGCCAATGGGTGCGCAATCGCGCCTCCAGAGGCATGCGTGTGCGCCCCCAGTGGCTATTGCACAAAATGACATACAAGTACGCGATTTCGTGCAATAGAACTGACCTGCCTCAGTAAATATGCGGTAGGCGGTCAGTAAGTGGTTAATGGCAGTCCCAATCGCAATACAATTATGCCACGATCGTCGCGTGGTGATCATGGCAAAAACGCAACTTTTAAAAATGCGCTACACTTAGTGCCCACAAAGGAGTAAGCTGCTTTTTTGGCGACAGACGCGCATAGGGCAGACCATGAAGTAAATGGGCTGCCCTACGTGCGACGAAATTGCATGCAAATCGGTCAACCAAGAACATGGACCATAAACACGTGAAACGCTTTCATTTGGAGCGCCAGTGATCTCGCATTTGTACCCGGCTCTCACATGGCAGCACCCACAGCATTCACCTCATTAGAGCCCCATTCACACCTGAGCATTACAGGAACGCGCTCAGAAACGCTCGTCTGTTCTGGGTATGCATGAAAGACGCTCGCCATACTTGCAGTACCATAAGGCCACTTTCACACTTGGGCGATGGGGCGGTATCGGTAAATCGCCGCTAGTTTGAGCTGCGATTTACCACTGTTATAGCGGCACTTTGGCGCCACTATGCAGGCGGGAGCTCGGCACTTTTAACCCCCCACAAGGGGTTAAAAAGAGGTTAAAAGTTTTGGCGCGCCGCATTTCTGAGGTGGCGTGCAGCCGCTTCAGAAGAGCTTGCCATTGATTTCAATGGCAGAGGCGATGGAGGAGCGGTGTAAACACTGCTCAGCGCACCGCCCCAAAGATGCTGCTTGCAGGAGTTTGTTTCATCTCCTGCAAGCGCGCCGCCCCAGTGTGAAGGGACTCACTGAGTTAAATGGAGAGGCGCTTTACAGGCGCTATTTTTAGCTAAATAGCAACTGAAAAGCGCCCCAGTGTGAAAGGGGTCTTAGGCTCCATTCACATTTGTATGACTCCAAAGTCACAGGACTTTGATGCAACTTTGGATGGGTGCGACTTTGGCTTTGACCAGTGGTAATGAACAACTGTTGCACAACTGTCGTATGTAAAGCATTCAGATGCAGCTTTTAAGGGGTTAACATTGAATTCTATGGCCCTTAAGTCGCATGACCAAAATAGTGCATGAACTACTTTGAAGTCGCTGCAACTTTAAGTCACATAGGTATGAACGGTATTCATTGGAAAGCATGGGGTGCAACATGTCATGCGACTTTGATATCCACAGTCACCTGACAAGTGTGAACAGAGCGGTAGGGCTGGGTTCACATATATGCGGTGCGGGACACCACATGTGATTCGGATAGGAATTGCACAGCATTCCTATTTAAATTACATGTGATATCTGGGCAGTGCAATTTGAACCCATTCATTTGTATGGCTCAAATTGCACCGCATCTGCACAAAAAAAAAGTACAATTTCTTCACCGCACTGGAATTGGATCGCATGGGTGTTAACATCTATGCGATCTGGTTCTGTCAATCGCACTGCATTTTGCAAACCGTTCTGGGATGCCGTTAACTTAATGTTAACACCCCCTGTGGTTCGCATGAACGCCGTGCGATTTCAATGCGGTACAGGAAACGCACAGGATTTGCTGCATTTCCCGCATTGCATATATGTGAATCGCGTCTAGGGCTCCATCCATCTCGCGATTTGCGATCATGGACAGAATCGCTGTGATTCTGACCACAATTCCAAATCGCATGCACATGCATAAGAATTAGGGCCCATAGCGGGAACGCTCATGCATTTTGATGTGTCTGTCGCACCAAAAAACGTGCGTTTCCTAGCTGCTTTTTGCATGTCGCATAGGGCAGTCCATTCACTTGAACGCCACGTACAGAAACACAGGCAAATAACCTGCCACAATCGCATAGTAGGAAAGCTCATTGCCGCTATGTGATAATGTGCATGTGGCCCAACTGTTAGTGGCACCCCAAAAGCAGCTAGGAAATGGGCATTTTGTGGTACAACAATCACACCACATCGCACAGTAATAATGTCGGATGCGCATGCGTGGGTAAACACCAATGGAAAGAGGCATCGGCATTTACAAGAGCATGGCGGCATACAGCGATTCACTTGTATAGCGGGCTGTATGTGGCAGGCACGGCTCCCCAGGAAAGCATCAGAAAATTATGCTTAGCATAGAAAATGCTTGTACAAGCCAGAGTGCATGAGCCCTATGGTGCGGAGTGCAGCTTCCGATTGGACCATGAGCCACGGGTGGCAAACCCCTGTGCTCTGCAGTAATGGCGACATGTGAAAGGGTTGCCGGTTCACTACACAAAAACGCACTCCAGATCCGTTCCAGATTTGTTTTTGCATGCATGTTTTTGATGCGTTCCTGTGCATTTTTGTTGTGTTTTTTATGGATGCATTCCAGATGCTTTATTTCTTCTTTTTTCCTGTTTTTCTTTTCTCTGTACTGGAGTCTGGTGCATTTTTTATGCGTTTTTGATGCATTCCGGGGCGGTTTCCAGTGCAGGAAAAATGCAGCATGTTCTTTTTTTTCTGGAATTGACTGCACTGGTGTGAACTATGCCATTGGAAACCATATGACCTACTTTCCATGTGTTTTTGATGCAGAAAAAAACCCACACTGGATTGCATGTGGTGTGAACTATTTACCCCACGGCCAATCAGAAATCATCTTTGACTGATAGATGAACCCCAAGCTTCACATCTGATTATAATAGATTAAAGGATATGTAAACGTTTGCTTAAAACAAACAAAAAAATAACAAACATGTTATACTTACCTCCTCTGCGCAGTTGGTTTTGCACCGAGTGGCCCCGATCCTCCTCTTCTGGGGTCCCTCAGCGGCGCTCCTGGCTCCTCCTCTTCTCGAGTGCCCCCTTGGAGAGCCGCTTTTCCTGGGGGCACCCATGCGGGCGCGCTCACGAGTCCTGCTGCTGCGTCCATTGACAGAGACAGCAGGACTCGGCTCTGCCCCCCGCGTCATTTGATTTGATTGACAGCAGCGGGAGCCAATGGCTCCCCTGCTATCAATCTATCCAATGAGGACCCAAAACACCGGCTGGTGTGCTCGTCCCCGCCGCTGGAACGATCAAGCTCAGGTAAGTAAAAGGGGGACTCTGGGAGGCTTCTGCAGTACAGAAGGTTTTGCACCTTAATGCATTAAGGTGAAAAACCCAGAGGGTTTACAACCCCTTTAAGGCTCCATTCATACACACTATATTGATGTCAGCTGGACAGATCAAAGATATAGCGCCCTCACTATAGATCTTAACCCGCACCACAGAAACAAAATAGCGTATTCCTAAAAGCTGCTACTTTGAATCAAAATACAAATAAACAATCAGTATTACCATAACTATGCACATAACAAATGGTAAAAAAGTAGCGCTATACACACAGAGAATTAAAATTAACAACAGATAATCAGAACATATAGACCCAGTGAAATATGGTGCTATTTAAAGTGGTAGTAAACCCTCCTATCATTTTCAGCCAAGGAAGCTGCCATCTTGGCCTCTTTTTAATCTACAACTGCCATGATGCTGCACATGTGATCAGCTATGACACCAGCCATTGGATGGTTTGACAGTTTGGTTTAGAGCACAGCCAATGGGAGTGTTACATTTCTGGCACGTGCCGGAAATGTGACTGGTTTTTAAACTGTTAAATGGATGGGTTTACTACCACTTTAAAGTTCATAAGTCCTTTCCAGATAGGGTTGATGTAAATAAAATGCTTGACACCACACCATGTGAAACACTCAAGTGAATCCTTCGCCCCATATAGATTTACACTCACCAACTACATATGCCTCGCACCCTCATGCTTGGCATAATTGCAAGTTCTGCCAAATCCGGATAAATCAGAAGCCTCCACAATCCATGGGCATCAGGAATCACCAGCATCAGAGCTCATCAACCGGACATTAGAAGCAAACAAAAAAGGCTACACATCGGGTGATAAAGTTTAAAACCATGAATTTATTCATCACACAGAACCCCCCCCCCTTAAGCTAATGCACTTACAGACACTGAATAAAGCAATCCCTCATAGCTAGGGAAGTATCGGACATCAGATCGTAAAGCGTCCTTGCAGACACCAGACACTGGACCGTTCCTCACCTGATCAGCAGGATTAGAGTGCCCTTCCCGCCAGAGCTTGCATCTACATACAAGGTTGCCGTGCAGCTGTATCAGACGCGTTTCGTCACCTGGACTTCCACCTGTGGTAGGACTGTTGCCTACAGTCAAGCATGGTGGTGGGAGTGTCATGGTCTGGGGCTGCATGAGTGCTGCCGGCACTGGGAGCTACAATTCATTGAGGGAACCATGAATGCCAACATGTACTGTGACATACTGAAGCAGAGCATGATCCCCTCCTTTCAGAGACTGGGCCGCAACATGAGAAGGACACCAAACACACCTCCAAGATGACCACTGCTTTGCTAAAAAAGCTGAGGGTAAAGGTGATGGACTGACCAAGCATGTCTCCAGAACTAAACCCTATTGAGGATCTGTGGGGCATCCTCAAATGGAAGGTGAAGGAGCGCAAGGTCTCTAAAATCCACCAGCTCTGTGAGTTCATCATGGATGAGTGGAAGAGGACTCCAGTGGCAACCTGTGAAGCTCTGGTGAACTCCATGCCCAAGAGGGTTAACTCAGTGCTGGAAAATAATGGTGGCCACACAAAATATTTACACTTTGGGCCCAATTTGGACATTTTCACTTAGGGGTGTACTCACTTTGTTGCCAGCGGCTTAGACATTAATGGCTGTGTGTTGAGTTATTATGAGGAGACAGCAAATGTACACTGTTATACAAGCTGTACACTCACTACTTTACATTGTAGCAAAGTGTCATTTCTTCAGTGTTGTCACATGAAAAGATAGAATAAAATAATTACAAAAATGTGAGGGGTGTACTCACTTTTGTGAGATACTGTAGCTGTGTATTTGGTGTGTCAGGTGATACATAGCGGTGTATATGGTGTGTCCGGTGATACATAGCGGTGTATATGGTGTGTCCGGTGATACATAGCGGTGTATATGGTGTGTCCGGTGATACATAGCTGTATATGGTGTGTCCGGTGATACATAGCGGTGTATATGGTGTGTCCGGTGATACATATTGGTGTATATGGTGTGTCTGGTGATACATAGCGGTGTATATGGTGTGTCTGGTGATACCTAGCTGTGTATATGGTGTGTCCGGTGATACATAGCGGTGTATATGGTGTGTCCGGTGATACATATTGGTGTATATGGTGTGTCCGGTGATACATAGCGGTGTATATGGGGTGTCCGGTGATACATAGCAGTGTATATGGTGTGTCCGGTGATACATAGCGGTGTATATGGGGTGTCCGGTGATACATAGCAGTGTATATGGTGTGTCCGGTGATACATAGCGGTGTATGGGATGATGTTGAGAGTAGAGTGCTGTGTGGGATCATTGTGTGCGCTGTACCTCCTCATATCTCCATTTACCTTTACCTGGATGTGTCTATTATAGGAAATAGAAGGAGTTCACAGATGTCTGGATTTCTGGTGACACCTCGTCCGAGGGTAAGCGCCCGCCGCTCCTCCTCCCAGCTCCTGAGTCCCAGTGCTGGTGAAATCTCCTTTGAGCCGAATCCGGAGCCCAGCACTGAGGGTGAGCTCCATCTGGAGAGGGAGATGTAAGTTATGAAATAAAGGGGGGGATCTTCATGGGGATATAAGATGAAGGATTAATAAAATGAACGTTTAACTCCATCTTGTCTTCCAGTGACTGTGGCCAGGAGGTCCTAAGCTGCCAGTTCAACCCATCAGGGACTCTGTTAGCAGCTGGACTCATCAACGGGACCATCAAGGTATTAGGAGAAGATGTGTCTTCATGATTTCACTGTACACTGTGAGCTTCTCATGATGTGCATTAAAATCTGCAGCAAGTCAGACAGAGCCTGCCTCATTTCCTGGCTGGAGGACGTCCAGTATCATCTAGACCAAGGGTGTCAAACTCAATTTCTTTGGGCCACATCAGCAATATGGTTACCCTGAAAGGGCTGATTGTATCTGGGATGTGCTACTTAGAAAGTGCAGGGTTCAGGGGTGAGTTACATACAGAGTGTTGCGTTCAGGAGTATGCTACATACAGGGTGCAGAGTTCAGGGGTGTGCTGTGTACAGAATGCAGGGTTTAGGGGTGCATTACATACAGAGTGAAGGGTTCAGGAGTGCGTTACGTACAGAGTGCAGGGTTTAGGGGTGCGTTATGTACAGAGTGTAGCGTTCATGAGTACGGTACATACAGGGTGCAGAGTTCAGGGGTGTGCTACGTACAGAGTGCAGGGTTTAGGGGTGCATTACGTACAGAGTGCCGAGTTCAGGAGTACGCTACATACATGGTGCAGAGTTCTGGGGTATGCTATGTACAAAGTGCAAGGTTCGGGAGTGTGTTATGTACAGAGTGTAGAGTTCAGGAGTGCGTTACATACAGAGTGCAAGGTTTAGAGATGCATTATGAACAGAGTGCAGAATTCAGGAGTGTGCTACATACAGAGTGCAGAGTTCAGGGGTGTGCTATGTACAGAGTGCAGGGTTTAGGGGTGCATTACCTACAGAGTGCAGAGTTTAGGGGCATGTTACCTACAGAGTGCAGAGTTTAGGGGTGCGTTACGTTCAGAGTGCAGGGTTCAGGAGTGCACTACAGGGTGCAGGGTTTAAGGGATGTGCTACGTATAGAATGCAGGGTTCAGGAGTGCTTTACGTACAGAGTGCAGGGTTCAGGAGTGCACTACAGAGTGCAGGGTTTAAGGGATGTGCTACATATAGAATACAGGGTTCAGGAGTGCGTTACGTACAGAGTTCAGTGGTGTGCTGTGTACAGAGTGCAGGGTTTAGGTGCCTCCACGTGGAGTGAGATTGTTCTCTGTATCTCTGGTGATTTGTCTCTGCCATGAGGGTGTGCAGGGATCTGTTACATCTGGGAACTGCTGAAGGCAAAGCTGTCCACTGTAAACCCAGAAGGTTTCAGTGTTTACAAGTGACACCAGGAGAGGAAGGCAAGAGCCAGAGGTGGGGGAATGGAGCTCCGCCATGTTCCTGCAGCAACACTGGATGCAAGGGCCACATGTTTGACATATGTGATCTAGCTATTTCCTCCCTAGACTAACTGCCTGGTCCGCCCCCTTTATTCATTGGATGTCAGTTCTTTCAATTATGGAGGCTTGGTGCCACATGTAGAAGTGCTGCAATGCAACATATAAGAGTTCTCTGTATTGCTATCATCTGTAGTTCTGTATGGTCAGACGTGTGTCATGTGACGTGTCATGTGTCTCTGCAGGTATACGCGGTGTCAGACGGAAGCTGTGTACACACTCTGAAGGATGAAGAATCGATCACAGAACATCTGCCAGTCACAACGCTCAGATTCCACCCCAGCAGACCCAGTGCCAAGGGGGACCTGCTCCTGGCCACATGTAAGATGATTGTCCTATAGTCTAAATTTCACATTACAATATTTCACGTCTTTTTTTTTTTTTTTTTTTTTTTTTTTTTTTTTTTACAAATGTGCTGGTGCTATATAAATAAAGGCGGTTACAGTAGATATAAGACCCATTGCTAAAATCTCAACATCATTTCAAAAGTTAGTTTCAATCTTTTAAATCTCCAACTTTAATTAATATGAGTATAATTGCTGGTGATCCTGCCATGGAAGCCCAGGCTCTTCCTATTACAGGATGACCATTTCTAATGTTTCTGTGTTGTCACACGCCCCCTGGTGGAGACTACAAACGGCCAAGGTGACACACATTACATAGGCAAGGTCCACCGTTGTCATTAGGGAGATAGCAGGCAAGTTTGGATCCTATTCCGAACCCAAATGAGTGAACTGTCACAAGTATACAATACACCCCCCTAGCTCTCAAGAGGCATAGGCATCTGGATGATCCCAGCTACATGCTAGGTAGTGATAGGCAAAGAAACCTTCAACTGAAATGTTCCACCAATGCAGCCCTCCTGAGCCCTCCTCTGATAGGGGAATCTTGACAGTTTCCTGTAAAAACAAACAGGAGGGTGCAAACGCCTAGTGCATTACCAAAGTCTTTATTTAAAACCAAAAGCTAAAATCATACTCACAAGTGTGCTATAAAGCAAGCAATGTATGACACTATGTTGTGACCCAGCAGTGGGATTGTGTCACCTGACTCAAACAGTCATTCGAATTGGCAGGCTTATGTATTTTGGGGGACACACCCCCTTCATAGCTCTGAAGAAGGGGGTGTGTCCTCCAAAACGCGCAAGTCTACCAGCTCGAGTGACTGTTTGGGTCAGGTGACACCATCCCACTGCTGGGTCACAACATAGTGTCATACATTGCTTGCTTTTTAGTACACTTGTGAGTATGATTTTAGCTTTTGGTTTTAAATAAAGACTTTGGTAAAGTACTAGGAGTTTGTACCCTCTTGTTTGTTTTTACAGGAAACTGTCAGTGTACTGGGCCAATTATAAGCAACCGAGGCATTCCCCACCCCGCAGCCCTATGTATGCCGCAGCTGCTTGTTTCTGGCTCTATACAAGCTTCCTGGTGGGAGCTCAGTGGGGTTTGGACTAGGATCCGAACATGCCTGAGCTCATCCCTAGTCACCATCTAGAAGCTGGTCCAGATGTGCATGTAGACAGGAAGTATCTGAATGAGACTGGAGGAGATCAGCAAGACTGAGCTGAAAAACAGAATGAAGAAAACGTGAGACAGGATATAAAATGGCAACTGTTTATAATGCATCATGTATTAGCAAACTAGATGTCATCCAGATAGGGCTTAAATCTACCTCAAGGTCAAATAATGGTCTTTACTGCTTTAGTGCGCAGAGACAGAAGTCTATAAAGGTAAATACAGGGTGAAGTATACATCATTCACAAGTAAACCCGATGAGTTATTATAATTGAAAGTGTATCCAAACCCAAGAACAAAAATGTATTATAATGCAGTTTACCAGTTCTTGGCGGTAATGATACACTTCCTGTCCTAGGGTGACAACGCTTACTCATTGTACTGGAAAAGCAGCGTTGTCACCATAGGACAAGACTATAAAATATCTCCCCCTCCCTCACCTTTTCTTTAGAAGATAGGGGAGTGTTTTGTCGGAGAACTGGGAATATTGTAACTAATAAACGTGTGGCATAGGTAGAGAGCACAGTTATCAGCTCAAAAGATTTCTGGCAGGATCAATGGGTATTTTTGCACTTATTGAACAGATATAACAAAAGCACTTTCAATGGTATATTTAACAGACCGAAATGGAGCAAACAAGAGAAAGTCATGGTTGGGATTTATATATCCCTCGGGGGTGAATATTCAGATTATATCATAATTCTGATGATAACTGGTCCTCTTTGATTGTGACCGACTCTTTCATTATGATTGGTTCTCATTGATGATGACTGTTCATTTTTGATTATTACTGGCTCTTGGATTATTACTAATTTTCTTTGATTATGACTGGCGCTCTTTTATTATGACTGGTTCTTTTGATAAAGACTGGTTATTCTTAATTATGATTGGTTCTTTTTGATGATGACTGAGTCTCTTTAATTATGACTTTTTTTTTTTTCTATGACCGGTTCTCTTCAATTATGACTCATTCTTTTGATGATGATTGGTTCTCTTTAATTATGACTCATTCTTTTGATGATGGCTGGTTCTCTTCAATTATGACTCGTTCTTTTAATGATGACTGGTTCTCTTTAATTATGATTCGTTCTTTTAATGATGACTGGTTCTCTTTAATTATGACTCGTTCTTTTATTGATGACTGGTTCTCTTTAATTACGACTCATTCTTTTGATGATGGCTGGATCTCTTTTATTATGACTGTCTATTTTTATTATAACTTGTTCTCTTTGATTATGACAGGTTCTCTTTGATGATAACTAGTTCTCTTCAATTATGACTGATTATGTTTAATGATGGTTGGTTCTCTTGATGATGATTGGCTCTCTTGGATTATGACTGGTTCTCTTTGATGACAATTGGTTCTTTTTGATGATGATTGGTTCTCTTGGACTATTACTGGCTCCTGTATATTATGACTGGTTCTCTTTAATAATAGCAGGTTCTATAATCTTCTTCCAGCCCACACTGACTTTCGCTCTGCTTGGAATAATTCCAGTTATTTGTCTCTGTCGTTGTGTCAGATGCGGCAGGTCAGGTGAAGTTCTGGCACCTCTCCACTCAGAGTTGTGTCCGCTCCCTGCAGGAGGACAGACAGACCTTGTCAGCCACCTTCAACCCCTCTGGCAGCCATTTCTTAACAGCGGGATCTGGCGATGAGATCCTCGTCTACGACGCAGAGAAGATGGTGTGTGTGAACATCTGCCAGCCCAGGTCTGTTCTCTCCTCTCCCACCAATCTCTACACTAACCATCATCTGTACTATGGTAGCTGCCTCTAGAGGCTTTTAGCTTTCTTCACCATCAATCATTTTGTTCCTTGGCATTATATAAAATAACACATGCCTGGCATCCCTTTAGACATGTATACTCCCTGGGCAGTGCAGACTTAAAGCAGAACTATACTCATCAGCCCGCCTCAGAGGGGTGGGCTGATGAAGTTACAACATCAGAGGAAGCTTTGTATTTATTGCTAGAATACATCACTTTTCTCTGAATGACTGAGCGCTGCTGTGATACACTCTACTATGTTCCGGGAATGAGACTGAAAGTCTCAGCTCCAACCTGAAACACAGTGCTGTATACTGTATGTTGCCTCAGCTACATACAGTTTATACTGCACATCCAGTGGCCTCACATGTTAGTGAGGGACATAGTTTGTTTGGGCCAAGCTGGCCCAAACTAACTATGTAAATTGTAAAGTATATCAAAAGATGGAGTTCAGCTTTAAGCTGTGCAATCTGCTGATTGGTTGTTCAAGCAACTGATCAAGCAACTGATCAGCAGAATACAGCTAAAGTCTGCACCCATTGTCCAGCAGGAGCATGCATGTCCAAAGGGATGCCAGGGATGTGTTCTTTCATATAATGCTCTTGAAAGTAAATCAGAGACAGGGTGCTGTGAAATTAACAGAAGCCTGCTCACCCCTCCCACCTGACTTGAGCATAGAGCACCAAACGGACCAGTGATGACACCACTAGAGCTCAAAAGTAGTATTTGTTTTAAAGGAAAAGGATTTAATTGCAAAATTGAATTGCATGTTGATCAGGGGGATCAGAGTCTTATATGTGTACATTAGGGTGGCCACCTTTTCTTCAGGTCAAACCCGAACACTTTAGCGGCGCACAGCAATTTTTTTTATAGTAAAAACAATACCTATATTTTGCTATTAAATAACATTTCCAATCATATTAAGCTAATAACAAGAGTCCCTCTTTACATCAGAGTCCACAGAGTTCCCCTTTTACATCTGAATCCACAGAGTTCCCTTTTCATTTTAAGGGGAGACTCTGCAGACTCTGATGTAAGGGAGAACTCTGGGGACTCTAACATAAGGGGTGCTCTGGGAACCCTGATTAAAGGGGGAACACTGAGAACTCTGATGTACGGAGAGGCCTCTGATGTAAGGGGGAACACTGTGGCCTCTGGTGTAAAGGGGAACTCTGGTGTAAGAGGTGCTCTGAGAAACCTGATTTACCTTAGTGTACTCCTTCAGAGAGAAGGGGGGAGACTTCAGTCACAGACAGGGATGGATGGTGACCTCACTCACCCCATTGGCAGTCAGCACCTCTCATCCAGATGTGTCTGAGGCTGCTGGATTTCAAATTTCCGACCCCCCACTCTCTTTTTCTGAGGGACAGCACTGGGGATTGGAGTATGGCCAGACACAGAGGGGTAGGGGCGGGAGAAAGAGGTGTAGCTCGAGCTCTCCCTTCTCTCTCGTCTGTATGAGTTTGGGGGGGATTGTTAGTGTTAGCTTTGGGCAGTGTGAAAGAAAGTGTAACAGAAACTTCCAGCTTAGACAACTGCAGCCAGCAACTCTTCTGGGAAGCCATAGTCCAGTCTGAACAAAGTGTTTGGGTTTCAGGCAGTCTGAAACCCGGACGCATGATTCCAAACCCAAACTGTCCGGGTGAATCCTGGACAGGCGGCAACCCTAGTGTACATTGTACTTCAGATTCAACTCCTGCTGTATAGTGGAAGCCTTCCCCTCACATTCAGATGATGTATTAATGAATAGAGAGCTGCAAACTCCGGGTGTTTATCTCGGGGTCAGGTGATAAGGTGGCTCCCTCCTCCTTGTCTCCAGCACAGTGCTCGGGTTGTGACCTCCATTCTTCTGTAAGCCCAGGATGGGTATGATGAGGTACTCCCAGTGGGCAGGTCCATGCCAGCCTAGGCTCAGGTACTCCCACTGGATGAGTCCATGACCGCATGGGCTCAGGTACTCCAATTGGGTGGGTTTATGACAGCCTGGACAAAAAAGGGAAGAGAGGCGCTCTAAGTGCAGACCATCAATATTTATTAAAACACGAGCAAATTGAGCTACTCTTGAGCTTGACAAAGGAGTGCGACTGCCGCATCATCGCAGTCCGCCGACTCAGGAAACGCGATGCGGACTTGTGACGTCATCCCGCAGGACGCCTGGCACTTGCGTTTTACGCCTCCCTCTGGATGTTCCTGGTTCCAGCTGGCCATTACACACAAGACTCCACGTTACCATCTGGGCTTGCCGTTCGGCTCCTGCTGCTGGATGTTCCCACATTTGCTACTACAGACCACCGCTTCATGTGCCTTTGTTTCACCTTTCTATGCGAGTTGCCAATTTGCTGGTGTTTTAATAAATATTGATGGTCTGCACTCAGAGCGCTTCTCTTCCGTTTTTTGTCTTTTTACAGTTGCTGGAACTCTGCTTCAAGTTCCCATAAGAGGTTGACCTTGTGCTGCTATTCTTATCCCTTCAGCTGGATCACTACCAGCTGATTTCGTGAACTATGAATATAAGAGATTGTGAGGACTAGATTATCTTGGAGGTTGCACCTCTCACTTGTATATTATGACAGCCTGGGCGCAGGTACTCCCAGTGGGTGGGTCCATGACAGCCTTGGCTCAGTTACTCCCAGTGGGTGGGTCCATTACAGCCTGGGCTCAGGTACTCCCAGAAGGCCGGTGCATAACAGCCTGGGCACAGGTGCTCCCAGTGGGTGGGTCCATGACAGCCTTGGCTCAGTTACTCCCAGTGGGCGGGTCCATGACAGCCTGAGCTCAGGTACTCCCAGAAGGCAGGTCCATGACAGCATGGGCTCAGGTACTCCCATTGGGCGGGTCCAAGACAACCTGGGCTCAGGTACTCCCAGTGGGCGGGTCCATGACAGCATGGGCTCAGGTACTCCCATTGGACAAGTCCATGCCAGCCTGAGCTCAGGTACTCCCAGTGGGAGGGTTCATGACAGCATGGGCTCAGTTACTCCAGTGGGTGGGTCCATGAAAGCCTGGGCTCAGGTCCTCCCAGTAGGCAGATCCATGGCAGCATGGGCTTAGGTACTCCCATTGGGCGGGTTCATGCCAGCCTGGGCTTTGGTACTCCCATTGGGTGGGTCCATGCCAGCCTGGGCTCAGGTACTTCTAGTGGGAGGGTTAATGACAGCCTGGGCTCGGTTACTCCCAATGGGTGGGTCCATGACATCCTGGGCCCAGCTACTCTCAGTGGGCGGGTCCATGACAGCCTGGGCTCACAGGAAGTGATTGGATGATGCAATTTAGCCTGGAAGAGTGGAATATGGATTCAGTTTTGGGTGGAGTATCCCTTTACTCTCCATCTGTCCCACAGCCCTTCTCTCTCTATGATGGACGGTCACCGCTCTCGTGTCTTTGCTTTGAAGTTCCACCCCCACAGTGACATGAATTTTATATCCGGAGGCTGGGACAACACCGTCCAGGTAACGCAATATGCACCACCGGGCTCATCGCCTAAAGGGGAACTCCTGCCATTGTTTTTTTATTGTTTTGTTTTATATAAAGGGGGGGCGGGTACGATTTTTTTCTCTAGCTTTGTTCTAATGGGAGAGATCACTGGAGCAGGAAGTGACGGGTAAATATCTCCAATGGAGACACAATCAGAAAAGGAGACCTATAAGTTATGAGGGGTTAGACCCTTGGTCAGGTTTTTTATTGCTACCTGTATCCCCATTGGGGAGATTTTCCTCATTGCGTGGTCACTAGGACAGGAAATAGGTAGAAATCTCCCTAACGGGGGCACAACGAAAAAAAACATATCTAACTCCATCCAACCCTAATTAAAGAAGTGTTTCTATTGGAGTGATTTCCATCACTTCTGCAGTAAAAGTTCTTACAGCTGAGCACTCTGTAATATATTGAAACAATCTGAGATAGACCAAGAAAAAGGATTGGGACTTTAACGGTGCTGATATAACCCTCAACCGAAAAGATATATCATACAACATCAAAATCAAACGTATAAAGCTTTATTAATACATGATTAAAATGTCTTACTGCCCAATAGGGATCAGTTAGCTGATACACACAAGTGAATTAAAATACCATACATTCCCCATTTGTGCAAATGCACTGCCCATCTAAGAGCATCGAAATCCCCCTACATCAGAAAACATGTACTGCATTGACCAAGTAGGACATCAGCTCTCTCCTGTTCCACTTGACCGCATCACCTGACCAGTGGTTCCTTGCTTATGAATTGGAAACAGATTAAGCTACCCCTGTGATCAGGACTGAACAGATACCCCTCTGGGACCACCATCCCAGCCTGTATGGGGCTAATGCCCTGTAACTGCTCTCTGTTCTAACTATTTACCACGTCATCTTCCCTATTATCAGTGACTATACACCCCAGTGTCTCCATAATCTCCTGAGGAAGCCCAATAGGGCAAAATGCGTTGGGAGGGACTAGGCAACACCCATCTATTGATACTCCCACCTAACATCCTTTGATTGCCCTACTTTGTCAATGCAGTACATCTTTCCTGATGTAGGGGGGTTTTCG
This sequence comes from Glandirana rugosa, assembly GCA_018402905.1. Taxonomy (NCBI): domain Eukaryota; kingdom Metazoa; phylum Chordata; class Amphibia; order Anura; family Ranidae; genus Glandirana; species Glandirana rugosa. Next base: position 358,765 of record BLSH010215429.1, on the reverse strand, counting down.
ATGCTCTTAGATGGGCAGTGCATTTGCACAAATGGGGAATGTATGGTATTTTAATTCACTTGTGTGTATCAGCTAACATTGTGTGATATATCTTTTCGGTTGAGGGTTATATCAGCACCGTTAAAGTCCCAATCCTTTTTTTGGTCTTTCTCAGATTGTTTAAATTTTGTACAGGGATGTGGTGCTGGTCTACCCACAACGGATCAGGGAGGGTTGCGTAAAACGGGATAACCCGAAGGAGTCCTCTAATACCTCTGTGACCCCACATATCAGTGACTATTATCCCTTCTACTGCACCATTTATCAATCTTGTCTCTCGTCAATGTCCCGTAA
>BLSH010215429.1:319029-329441 GCA_018402905.1 Glandirana rugosa | reverse complement strand
TAAAAAAAAAAAAAAAAAAAAAAAAAAAAGGAAGATCAATGGTGTTATTTCACTGACTGCTAAGTGATGCTGACTGCTAAGTGATGCTGACCATGGAACTATGCAGGCAGCATCAAATGGGAGGTCAACCAGCCACAGATCAGGGAACTCTTGGCAAGCTCTGGAGGAACCCTGGTCGAGAAAGGCTGGTCTGTAGGGATGGTTTGAACCTTGTCAGACTTTTCCCACAGTAAACAGAAGAAGTTATAGGTCAGTCACATATCAATTTTATATCAGCCATTGGGGTTTCAGTTTCGTGGATTAAAAGAGAAAGGTCATGACAGATGGTTTCTAGCACAGGTCAGGCTCCTTTCAAGCACTAATGCAAATACTCAACTCCCACAACCAGTGCCAATTCCAGGCCAGACATCTTACTGGGCAAGATGTTAAAGAGGAACATTCTGCTTTAGAATAGCACCTTATCCAGGAGTTGGGCGACGGCCTCCTGCACCAGAATACAGCCTGGTCTATGAACAAACTAAAAAGGTATGTTGAGATTTGCCATGTCACAAGACTTTAGCTTATAAAAATATCAGTAGTTAATTGCTAGTGAAAAGTAGAGTAGACCCCTTAAGCCTTGTTCTCGTCAGATGCCATTGTTCCTTAGTGCGTTTTAACGAAGCAGAAAAATACTGCAAGACACGAGAAAGTCTTGTTTTTCTATAGAGCTCGTGCACACCATTGCATGTGTGGGGTCCGACGTTAAAATAAATCCCACGCGCTGCATTACAGGTATGCTGAACCATGTTTTCCCATTCATATCAACTGAACGGAGTCCTTCACATCACAGATTTAATACTACAAAAACGCAACCACTAAAAACGCATGCTTCTGGTGTGAGCAGGCCATTACCGGCCTGAACGAATGTTGGGGCGTACATAGAAAGTAGAGGCAAGGACATCGGAGGGAAGAGAAGGAGGAGTGGCCGTAGTGTTGATGGGTGTAAATCTCAGATGGCCCCTGTGATAGGGAAGAGGTAAGTGGTGGCTGATGAATGATTGGATAGCAGGTTTATCTCAGTCCTCGGGCTTCTCGGGAAATCAGCTCATGTCATGCTCACCCACACTTTGCTTCAGATACTCTTCATACAGTTGTTTCTAAAAAGGTAAAAATAAAAAGGTGTGAGAGGAAGCCTGGACATTGCATAACGTGGCTGCAGAATGTTGCCGCAACTGTCCACAAATGGAACAGTTTCGCAAAAAATTTTTATTCTTTTAATTTAATCAAACGTATACAGTAAGTAAAACATTTTGCGTTACTGATAGAATGGGGAAGGATAAAAAAGAAAAAAAAAAAAAAAAAAAAAAGTTTTTTTTTTTTTTTTACTTGTGCCCCACTGGGGAGACTTTCCTTCACTTCCTGTCTTAAGATACAACAGGAAGTGAGTAAATCTCTCCAAAGTGAGGGAAATCCCCTCTCACACAGTTGTCCCTATTGGAGGATTTCCTCTCTATTCCTGTTCTGGTGACCACTAAAATTGTGAATTCTCCCTCACTTTTAATTGTCATCCAGAAAAAAAAATGAAAGTAAATCTCCTCAATGGGGACGCAGACAGCAATAAAAACCTAAGAGAGTCAGCTCTCCCCTACTCTAAAAAAAAAAAAAAAAATAGCTTTTTTTGCCCCCAACACATTCTATCAATATTCCATTCAAATGGAAATCCTGATCTCACTATTAAAAGTAGAAGTACAGCCAAAGCTCATTTGGCTGTGCTTCTTCTGTGACCTGTTCTCAGCTGACAGCGGGGGTGAAGCCTGCTGTCGGCTGACGTCACAGAGCCGCTGCAAGCTTGGGCAAGATCGGGACAATGAAGTTGGGATCCACCCACACACCTGGACCAGCACCCGGGGTCAGCCTATCAGCGAGCCTGATCTGCCCGCTCCGCCCCCTGCACAGCCCATCACTCCAGTGAGCATGGGGGGGGGGGTTGGCAGGGCAGACAGTCAGCAGCTCTCTGCTCATGAAGCCTTAAGAACCGAGCGATCGGCGGTGGTAGATCTCTTGGTTCTCAGTGTTCGAGGCACTGGGGGACCGATGCTGCATCCACATAGGCAGGTATGAATCTTAAAAAAAAAAAAAAAAAAAAAAAAATTAACCACTTCAGCCGCGGAAGGATTTGCCACGTTAGGACCAGAACGCTTTAACTGACAATTGCGCGGATGTGCGACGTCCTTTTTTTCCCACAAATAGAGCTTCCTTTTGGTGGCATTTGGTTACATCTGTGTCATTTCTGATCACCGCTATAAACAAATAAAGAGCGACAATTTAGAAAAAAAAAAAAAAACCCAATATTTCTTGCTTTTTGCTAAAATACATATCCAAAAAAAAAAAAATAATTATATATATATATATAAAAAAATGTATTCATCGGTTTTAACCGATTTATATTCTTCCTCATATTTTTGGTAAAAAAAAAAACAAAAACAAAACAAACCCAAAAAAATGCAATAGGCGTATATTGATTGGTTTGCGCAAAGGTTGCTGTGTTTACAAAACGATGAGAATTAATTTATGGGTTTTTTTTTTTAACTAGTAATGGCGGTGAGCTGCGATTTTTAGCTTTACTGCAACATTGCGGCGGACTCGTTGGACACTTTTGAGGGACCATTGGCATTTATACAGCGATCAGTGCTATGAAAATTCACCGATTACTGTGTAAAGGTCACTGGCAGGGAAGGGGCTCACACTAAGGGGTGATCAAAGGGTTAACTGTGTTCCCTGGGAGGTGTTACTAACTGTGTGGGGGCTGGTGCTCACTCACGATCTCGCAGCCGCCGCCAGGTGATGGCGATATCGTGCCAAGTTGCCGCTGTAGATCAATCCACGGCGGGTGGTCAGCAACTGGTTAAAGACCGACTTGCGGTTTACATTCACTACTGTAGAGTGGCAGCGCAATGCGAATCGCTGTGCGGTCCCTCACTGTGGCCACAGGTCGCAAACTCAATGTCCGCCTGCGACCGCTTACTACACGGGAACAACAGGGAGCCACCGATGTAAACACGGCGGTTCCCCGCTCTGTCAGGCGGCATAACAGAGATCTACTGACCCAGCCCCTTCACAGTTAGAACACACCTAGGGAACACAGTTAACCCCCTTCATTGCTCCCTGCAGGTTAACCCCTTCCCTGCCAGTGACATTTATACAGTAATCAGAGTTTTCTTTTTAGATCTGATTGCTTTAAAAATGTCAGTGGTTCCAAAAAGGTGTCAAAAATGTCCGATCTGTCCGCCGCAATGTCACAGTCCCGATAAAAATCGCTGCTATTACTAGTAAAAACATATAAATAAAAAAGTAAAAAAGACGCCATAAATGAATTCTCATGGTTTGTAAAGGCGGCAACTTTTGCGCAAACCAATCAATATACACTGATTGCGTTTTTTTTTTTTTTAATCAAAAATATGAGGAAGAATATAAATTGGCCTAAACTGATGAAAAAAAATTGTTTTTTTTTTTAGGACATGTATTATAGCAAAAAGTAAAAAATATATATATTTTTTTCAAAATTGTTGCTCTTTTTTGTTTATAGCGCCAAGAAATAAAAAACGCAGAGGTGATCAAATACCAAACGAAAGCTCTATTTGTGGGAAAAAAGAACACCAATTTCGTTTGGGTACAATGTCACATGACGGCGCAATTGTCAGTTAAAGCGACGCAGTGCCGAATCGCATAAAGTGCTCTGGTCCTAATGTGGGAAATCTTTCCGGGGGGTGAAGTGGTAAATCAGATTTTTTACATTTTACTAAAATGCTTTTTGAGTAACAATCTATCTAAAGATAGTTTTCTATTTAAGATACATAAAATAATTTAGTTTATTCAGCATGAAATGGAGCTTAGTTATGTAGCATGAGGCTGTATATTCTGCATAGGAAACCTTCATTTTGTTTGCAAATATTAAAGATTCTAACTACCAGCAAGAATAAGTCCTTACATTTAAAGAGCACCTGTCATTTCAGATCCATCATGACAGCGCCTGTTAGCGGGCATCCAATCACCCGCTGCCGCCACGTCCCTCCCCTTGTTGTGTCACTGCAGCATCACCAGCCGTCCCATTAAAGTGAATGGGACTGTCGGTGAGTCACCAGCGGGTCAGAGGAGGAGGCGCTGTGGGACAGACATGACAGTTGCGCTTTGAAAATTATGATTTAAATCAAGCCTCTTTACTAGCGATTTATATCAGGTCCACCCTGGTAAAAATTCAGATGCGTCACCTTTTTCTCAACAACCACTTCTCCGATATACGTATGGCGGTCTTGTAGGAATCGCCGCTGTTTCTTGCTTAGAGTTGGACGTGTCCTAAGAAGGTTCAGAAGAAGAAAAAGATAATTATGCAAATGACTCTGGAGGGAACATCTGAGTGCAAGTCTCTCCAAGTCTGGCCCGGATAGGAATTATAAAATGAGCGTAAGCTCCTTTGGCTTGTGCTTTACGCAGTGATCTCTGTACAGCACTGCAAAATGTCAGAGCTATATGAATGTATAAGACCTTTGTAAACAAGAATGACAACTAAGAGCAGCTTACCTGAAACATCTCTGGGCCAACAGCAGGAACAGAAAAGCCAGCAGTGCAAGAGTCAGGAAAGTGTAAAGAACGTAGTCTTCCGGCACCAGGGACCAGAGGGTTTCAAAGGGAGACTGCAAATAGAAGGAATAAAGAGACCCATGAAATATACACTGGCAGGACATAATGTGCACATTAGGAGATCAGCAGGAGGATCAGTAGCACTCATAAGTGGTCCTCCTAAGTTACTGTGACAAAATGCGTAGGGCAAAGTCAATGCACAATGACATCAGCATGCATGGGGGGGGGGGGGGGGCATGGAGGATGGAGCCAGTGGAGTTCTTGTCTTGTACAATCTCATATCAGTTTTGTGCAGTACTATACAAAATAATTTAAATGAAATTAAAGTGATTGTGATCGTCATTGGCTCCTCTCAATGGATTGCATCAGAGTCATGTGACTTCATCAGGGGTAATCTGTTGTGTACCAGGCTATGTGCAATTAAAGTTGAGTTTTTATACTTTTGGCTCTTTTTTAATAAAAAAAAAAAAAAAAAAAAAATAGTGGCTATACGGAGAGCACTATACATTTCCTTCTTTTTTTGAGCTTCCCAGTATACATATAAAAATGTGTGTACAGCAAGTCCCCTACATACCAACGAGTTCTATTCCGGTAGCTCGTTCGTAAGTCCAAAAAAGATCAGTGCTTGCTGTGAGCGCTAATCAGTGTGTTCTGGCAGGGGTGTTGGTGCAGCTGGGGAGATCTCTGCACCAACATTGCTTGTGTTGGTACGCCGCTCTATCAGTTTTCTTTTTGTTTAGGTTGAAAGAAAAAAAAAAAAAAAACTGTGCAAACACATGCATCTTTTAAAGTTCGCAACTTGAAGGTTTGTATATAGGGGACTTACTGTATAGCCAAAAATAAATAACCCTGTCAATATTATATTTCTTCCAGTAAGGCCCCTTTCACACTTGGGCTGGCGAGCAGTAGCAGTAAATCCCCACTAGTTTCAGCGGGGATTTAGCGCTGTTATAGCGCCGCTACGGCGCCGCTATGCAGGCGGGTGCGCGGCACTTTTAACCCCCCGCAAGGGGTTAAAAACGGGGTGAAAAGTGCCGGCGCGGCACGCTACCGAGGCGGTGTGCAGCCGCTTTGGAAGCGCTGCCCATTGTTTTCAATGGGCAGGGGCGGTGCATCACCGCTCACCACGCCGCCCCCAAAGATGCTGCTTGCAGGACTTTTTGTAACGTCCTGCAAGCGCACCACCCCAGTGTGAAAGCACTCCGGCTTTCACATTGGGGTGGGTGGGGAGTGATTTTTGAGGCGCTTTACATGCGCTATTTTTAGCTAAATAGTGCCTGTAAAGCGCCTCAGCGTGAAAGGGGTCTAACTATGGAATGTTACAGCTGCAAGGCCCTAATATTTCGTGTATTCTACAGAAACACTTAAATGGTCAAACAAAGGTACGGCCGTGACCTCTAGGTCTTCAATAAATTACTCCTCCAAGGACCCCATCCACATTTCCCTCCTTACCAGGTATAGTTCCAGGGTCTCGGCACCCGAGGTGCCCAACAGACCGGTCCAGACAGACGGTGGGATGGATCCAAAGAGGACAGAAGCAAAGAGGAAAAGGGGGAGAAGAAAACCGGAGAGGCCAAAGAGACATCCCCGAACCCGAGAGCGCCGGTTCCTCCAGACCGTCTCGCTGTAAATGAAAAGCATGAGCGTAACCAACACAAGAAACTCATAACAGACAAACATGGAGTGACAATGGCTCATCACTGTACACATTAACCTGCAAAAGATTATGGGACATGGCTCTCTGATCCAATATAGAATACACAATGTAAAGGTCACCCTTAGCCATATACTCACTCATCTTCCTGCAGGGCGTTATCAATGCTCTCCGTCAGCTTCTGGCAGTCCCTGCCAAGTGTGTTCAGTGTTGTCTGGACTGTCTGAGTGATGGTCTTCTCTATGGTTTTACACACATCTTCAATCTGATTAATACAGCGACTCGGCTGGAGGAGACAGGAATGTCTTATTAACACGGGAGCCTCAGCATTCCACAATGTTTTCATATAGCATTACAGGTGACCATGGCCTCTAACAATATATTCCAGCATTGAACCCTCAGGATCCACTGCTGGGGAAGCCAAAGGAGGGATGATGTGCAATTTCCACTTCCTGTATCATCAAAATAAATCCTCAAATTCTTTTGAATCTGATAGTATTGAAAACCATTGTTGACATTGTTTATATCAGTATTTCCACATTTGAGCGACAGCAAGAAGTGAGGGTGTTCCAGCATCCCACACAGGTGTGTTCCAGGACCTCCAGAGTATAGATAGAAGGGAGATGGGAAGACTAGTGCACTATAGCAACAATTAGATAAAACACTTCCAAGGGGGTGGGAGTTGGTTTAGGTTTAGTTAAAATTAGACTGGACGTCCATACTAAGATTATTCTATCTGCCCTGTAAAAGAAATGATGTCTATACTTACATAGGTGTGTGCAGCCTATCACATTAGGGTGTGCACCCCAAAGCTCAAACACACACGCCTTTCTCTGCAGCCTCAGCTGCACTGGACAGTGAATGGATGGGAAGTGCTCTGTGGAGAGCAGCTTCATGTTTATTCACAAACTGAAGCAGAGTAAACACAGTTTACTCTGTTTCAGTTATGAATGAACACAGTGAGTGACTATGTTCATTTAGATAAAGGAAGGCGCTGATAAATTACATCTTACTAGCCCCTTTCCCCACTCTCCTGCAGCAGATAGGGGGAGAGAACAGGAGGGAAGCCAGCAGGACTGCAGGGCAACACAGAGGAAGCCTGGGCAGTAGGGGGGAATCGCTGCTGCTCGTAGTGATTAGGGTGTGCCCAGGCACACACCTATGTATACTTACCTATTCTGAAGCTGCTCCAGTCCAGTCACATGATCGAGTCCCAGCACTGGCTTTAGGTGTAGAGGAGAGGCTGCTAACAACGGATGCCCCATAGTAAGCCAATGGGTGATGTCATTGCCTGGGCTCTGCAGCCATTGTCACTCTCCTCTACAGTGAAGCCACTGCTGGGATTCGATCATGTGACCGGCCTGGAGCAGCTTCAGAATAGTTAAGTACAGACATCTTGGCTTAGTTAGAATTTGATTGGAGTTCCACTTTAAGGTGAAATTCCAGGCTATCACTAATTAATCTTAAAGTGGTTATAAAGCATAAAACATTTTTTACCTGAAGGCATCCCTTGCATAAAGTTAAAAAACATTTAGGAATTTGTATCCCCCCCGCAATCAGGACTCTTCCTAGAGCGGGCTGCCCGGCTAAACTGAGTGATCAGGGGAGAAGGACCTTAGCCAGGGAGGTGACCAAGAACCCGATGGTCACTGACAGAGCTCCAGTATTTCTCTGTGGATCAGACCAATCAGGCCAGGTGGAAGCCACTCCTTAGTAAAAGGCACATGACAGCCCACCTGGAGTTTGCCAAAAGGCACCCGAAGGACTCTCAGACCGTAAGAAACAAATTCTTCTGGTTTGATCAAGTGGCAGGAACTGGGAGACTAGTCAGGATTAAAGGAAAGAAAAATGCAGCAATGTACAAAGACATCCTAGATGAAAACCTGCTCCAGGGCACTCTGGACCTCAGACTGGGGTGAAGGTTCATCTGCCAACAGGAAAACGACCCTGAGCACACAGCCAAGATAACAAAGGAGTGCATACGGGACAACTCAATGTCCTTGAGTGGCCCAGCCAGAGCCCAGACTTGAACCCGATTGAACGTCTCTGGAGAGATCTGAAATTGGCTGTGCACTGACACTCTCCATACAACCTGAGGGAGCTTGGGAGGTCCTTCAAAGAAGAATGAAAGAAACTGCCCAAAAATAGGTGTGCCAAGCTTGTAGCATCATAACTCAAAAAGATTTGAGGCTGTAATTGGTGCCAAAGGAGCTTCACCAAAGCATTGAGCAAAGGCTGTGAATATTTATATACATGGGATTTATTTTGTTTACTTTTTTAATAAATTTGCAAAGATTTCACACAAACTTCTTTCACGTTGTCATTATGGGGTATTGTTTGTAGGATTTTGAGGAAAATAATGAATGTAATCCATTTGGAATAAGGCTGTAACATAACAAAATGTGGAAAAAGTGAAGTGTTGTGAATACTTTCTGGATGCACTGTACATTATAAAAGTTATTTCTATAATGCAAAAGTACCGTGCAAGTACCCTAAATTTGACTTGGTATTATTAACCTCTTGCCATTCCTGCAACAGCAGAGCTACGACTGGGATTAAGGAGCTAATTGGCTGTGCTGAAAATCTGATGTGCTAAGAAGCATGCAGGTAGGAGGAGAGCTCTACTTCTGCCATTGCCCAGATACTGGCTGAGGGAGGGACAAGACCTATTAGGGACCTAGTCCTACTAGACCAGTGATGGCGCACCTTGGCACTCCAGATGTTTTGGAACTACATTTCCCACAATGCTCCACTACACTGGTGTAGTGGAGCATCATGGGAAGTGTACTTTAAAAACATCTGGGGTGCCAAGGTTCGCCATCACTTGTCTATAGTCTGTTATGGCAATAAATTAAGACAGCCCATTTGTTATGAACGGGCTGCAATCGCACCACAATGGATAAAAAGACGCACATAACCTTGTTTTAGTAATGCAGCATGCCTCAAAACCTACTGAAGAATGCATTGGGGTGCCATTCACAATAAATGGCACCACACACAGTTCAGGTGCATTGCCAGAAACATGCACATTTTACCACTGGTTGGCACAACTCACAAGTGTGAACGAGCCCTTTGCGTTACTTAACTGCATAAGAGAAAAGTCAGGTTTTCTGCTGTGCCAGACAATCCTCCAGACTAGCAATACTCCTTGTGTGCCATTAGTGAGATGTTCTCCTGACACTGAAAATCAATCTACTGTCACCTGCAGGGCAAATACATTTCCAAAATTCTGTAAACACATTTGCTTGTGGAAAAAAAAAATAATGGTTAAGTACTACTTATGGTTAACCTCTTCCCGTCCGCGCTATAGCTGAAAGACGGCTACAGCACTGGACCAAGGCGTGCTCTGTGATCACCGATTCCCCCTCCCCCTTACCACGTGATCAGCTGTCACCGATGACAGCTAATCACGTGATGTAAATAAAGGATCGGAATTCAGCTATATTTTTCCCTCCTCACACTGACAGCGTGGGGGAAAAAAAAGGATGCAGTGCCCTTCAGTGCAGTCTACCTGTGCCCACATGTACCACCTACAGGTGCCCAGCAGTGCCACCTATCAGTGCCCAGCAGTGCTGCCAGCCAGTGCCCAATCATTAATGCCACCTATCAGTGCTGCCTATAAGTGTTACCTATCAGTGCCAACTATAATTGCCGCTTAGTGCCACCCATTAGTGCCCTTCAGTGCCATCCATCAGTGCCACCCACCCAAGCCACCCATCAGTGTCCACCAGTGCAACCTCATCGGCGTTCGTCAGAGACGGAGAAAAATTACCCGTTTTCAAAATTTTATAAAACTATGAAACTTTTTGCTTTTCAAAGTTTTCGGTCTTTTTTAGTAAAAAATAAAAAGCCAGCAGTGATTAAATACCACCAAAAGAAAGCTCCATTTGTGGGAAAACTTGAGTTAGACTTACCGGTAACTCATTTTCTGGGAAGTCTTCCAGGACAGCCTCTGAGACCTTGGGCTCCTCCCCTCCGGACAGGAAACACATCCCCAATTTTTCCAACGTGACCACCTGTGACTACCCACCGAACCCACCCACCGTGACTACCTACCGTGACTTCCCGTGATTACCCACCGTGATTCGCCGTTAATATCAACCGTGACTATCCATTGTGAATATCCGTCGTGACTATCCAC